>JAFFST010046253.1:82073-105195 GCA_022414735.1 Noturus placidus | reverse complement strand
AATATATATATGTGATTACATGGTAAGAAAACCACCACAGTCATTAGTGCTAGTCTGTCTGAAAATTCTGTGAATCTTTAACATGAGTGTGTTCAGGTTCCTTTTAAAGGTCGCTGTGTGGAGCGTAATGAAATGTTTTCACCTGAAAATCTTCAGCTCGTCAGATAGATCAAATCACATCATGCCAAATGAAGATGACGTTTTGTCAATTGTATCACAGCTTTCTGAACCTTCTTAATTGTAGAGTCTGTTCGAGTGTATATGTCTGTGTGTCTACATGACTAAGCCCAATTTAAAATGTTAACAAACAATAGATCCACTCCAGTGAGTCGATACGGCAGATCCTTGATGCGGAATTTAAATAAGTCCGTGCGTGCGCTGTGCAGTCTCTGAAAGATGGGCACAGGATGTGTTTCTCAATTCAACAGGTCGATACTGGAAAGAGATACAGTGTGTGTTTACACACCTCCATAGCAAGCCTTATTCCACAGGTTGGACCATACGAGCAGGCGCTTTACAGGAGATCGATACGAGAGAGTATGGAAGTAACCTCGATCCATTTAGTTCCGTTGGCCTTGCTGTCGAGTGTCGACAAAACCACGCAGGAGAAAACCTGGAACACAATTACAAAGCCAATTTACAGGAAGATGTAAAAGAGAACAAGTAGACGAGTAGAGTGAGTATACTCAGACTCGTGTAGGTATGACTCAGGGACACTGCGTGCATGCTTCTGATGCCTCCAGTGTGTTGTTTCATGCGTAGGATATATTTACACAATTTAAAAACACCCACTTGAAAATGAACAGTAGTTGTCATGTAATAATATAAACAATAATATAATCACTTAGTGCTATTATTATTAATAATAATAACACTATTATTATTATTATTATTATTATTAATATTAATACTAATATTAATAATAATAATCATACTAATAATATTAATAATAATAATCATAATAATAGTAATCATAATAATGTCATTATATATTATAATCACCCAAAATGTTTTCAACATGTTTTTCATTATTAAATCCTAGCTAATTTGCAAAGATGATCAAAGTTGTTGTAAATTTTACGAGGTATTGAGCATGCATAATTAAATAACTCATTAAATAAATAACTAAACGAACAAATGGCAGGAACTGTTGCATTATCATAGCTCCAGGGTCGCCGGTCCAATCCCGAGCTCAGATTATTGTCTGTATGGGTTTTTATTTGTTCTTGAGCACTGCCAGAACATGTTGTTATGTGGAGTATGCTAAATAAAGGTGTAAATAAGTTATAAATAACCCTGAGACGGATTGGTGTCCCATGCGGGGTGAATTAATGCCTCACCCCCAGTTTTCCTGGGATAGGCTCCAGATCCACCAAGACCCTGACCAGGATAAAGTGGTTAATGAATGAAAAGGTAAATATGTGTAAATCCAGGCCATGTAACACTCGTTTAGCATGAAGTGTCGGGGCGGTTTATCAAAGGAAGCTGGTGAGACTGTTTCCTAATCATCACATCTACAGCATATACACTGACCACAACCCCACGGAACACCTTTGGGATGAACTGGAACTCACACCAGGCCACCAGATCTTCTCAACTGTTATCAGTGTCCAACCTCACTAATCCTCTTGTGGCTGAACGGGAAAATCTCCATAACAATGTTACAAAAAAATGGAAGGAATCTATTAGGATGTTCAGCATGTGCATGGATCGGTGTACACAAACATTTGGGTATCTAGTGTAATATAGATTTATTGACGCAAGTGTTTAGGTGCTTTTCTGACTTTACTAACTGCTATTATTATTATTATTATTATTATTATTATTATTATTATTATTATTATTCAGTATTAACAGTTGGCATACAGAAATACAAATGATATGTCCTACACAGATGTGTTATGCTGTCATGGTCATTTTGTTGTGAATGTAAGGACAGTGACAGAGTGAAATGTGAGCGTCTCTGTCCTTCCTCTGACCGTGCCTCTATTTCTCTCTGAGTGACAGGTGAGGGCCAGTGCCATCGCCCAGGATGCAGACCAGAATTATGACTACGCCTCTAACAGTGTGATCCTGCATTTGGCTGTAGGGGACGAGGTGTGCGTGCAGCTAGATGGGGGGAAAGTCCACGGGGGAAACACCAACAAATACAGCACCTTCTCCGGGTTCCTCATCTACCCTGACTGACTGTCCATCAGCCCTGCTGCTCTTTCACCTCATAATGCTGCTCAACACACACACACACACACACACACACACTAAACAGACCTGAAAGGAGAAACACACATATGGTTTGATGCTGGGAGCAGAAGGGCTTCACTGATATGATATCATGAGCAAAGTGTTGCTTTCATTCAGCAGGTTCTTTTCTGACATGTTATTTGTACATGTATGCAATTGATGGTAATATGCTCTACTTATATGAATGCAAATTTCCCCAAAAAAAAGTTTCTAATAGATATTGCATATAGAAATATATCTACTGGAGCGTTATCCTCCCTCAGCACTTGCAGCGTTAGGTGTACATGTGTTGATGTTATACAAGTGGCATCATTTTTGCGTGTCTCACTTCAGTATTCAGTTTTCATCACACAGTTACGAACACACGCTCCTGAAGTTGGACAAAGCCGTTATACACACGCCTGAGGCTTGGTGGAAAAGATTTCCATGGTCATGTTTTCACTAACAAGAGGACTGATTGGATAGCGTGGCGCAATGGGAATTCAATACAATGACATATGTATGCGTGCACACACCACCACTGTGGGTCTGTGATTAATCGAAGTTCCCTGGTTCAATTAATTTGTCTTAAAGTGACCGCTTTGGCTGTCAGTGTGGAATTGGAGATATGGCTTGTGTGCATGGACATGCGGTGTGTGTGTGTGTGTGTGCGTGTGCGTGTGTGTGTGTGTGTGTGTGTGTGTGTGTGTGTGTGTTCAAACAGATAATACCTGAGCTGTGTGAACATGGATTTTCAATGTGTCTAAACACCTTGCCCCAGAATAAACCATTAATATATCGCTAATATTCCATCTCTAGCTTGACTAATGATCAAATTTGACCAAAAAAATATCATAATTGTAAGATTCTGTCCAAGAAGTGTTTTTTTTTAATGCCTTACAAAAGCTAACAGTGATAAAGTGCACTGATCTTAAATGAAGTGTAATGGCTTCATTGCTGAAAGTTTTAGTTCATGCTTTATTAAGCTCTTGTCATGTGATCATTGAAAAGGTAATGACTAAATCACTAAATGCTAAATCACTGCGCAAATCAAATCTGGAGAGAAAAAAGGAAACGCAGCAACATTAGCAGCAGTTTATCATTTGTTAATTTTGCACCAGTAATATACTCCACCGGTCAAAAGTTTAGACACACTCATTCTTTATTTTTATTTTTCTACCTTTTAAAATAATGATAAAGTCATCAAAACTCCGGAGTAACACGAATGGAACTATGGGAATTATGTCATGATAAAAAAAAATCCAAAATAAATGAAAATAATTTAATATTTTATCATCTTCAAAGTCGACGCCCTTTATTTCCAGACGCCCAGAATTTCCAGAAATGGATTCTTGGCATTTTCTCAACTGATTTCTTGAGGAATTTCCCTGAGATGCTTTTAAACACTATTAAAGGTGCTCACACCGACGCTGGACGCTTATTGGCTGCGTTTCGGAATATTTCGTGCCATCTGTTTAAAAAATATTATTTCGTAAATAAAATGTTAGTTTTTTAATGATTTATAATTTTTTTTTATTGATTCTCAGACACTTTTCAGAGTACAACAAAATATATCAATACAGAATTAACATTTTTTACCCCGATAACAGCCCCTCCCCCCACCCAGGAATGTGTACATGTGATTCATTTACTTATGATTGATGTACATGTGATTTAATTACATATGTTTAATATTATGTTCATAAATCCATACAGAATATAAAAAATGAAAGAAATTAAATTAAATTTAGAAAAAAAAGGAGAGGGGGGGGTTAAGATTGACCGTCCACCTCTCCTTAATCTACCTCCAGGGGGCGTACATCCTTGAAGTGGGTAATAAACTGTTGCCATTTTCCCAGAAATGAGTCTCCGCTACCTCTGATGTTCTACTTGATTTTTTCCAGCTTCAAAAAGAGCATTAGATCTTTAAGGCAGACTGATATAGAGGGGGATTGTGGAGAGGTCCAACACAACAATATTCTGCACCGAGCGAGCGATGATGTTAGTTTTCTAATGAAAGAAATGAACGTCGGCACGATTATATTTCTGTCTCCAACATTTAATCACACACCTTCAGATCAAAAGCTTTTTTAAGATCATGAGAAACATTTCAGTCGGGCGTCCACAAACTTTTGACCTGTAGCGTATTATACATTTTCCAACATAAATTGTGCCGGTATTTAAAAAAAATGTGTACCAATAATTACCGTTAATGGATTTTTTAATTCTCTGATCATATTGTATTTTATGTCTTCGTAAAACTAAATCAAAGCCGGATAAAGAAAGAAGTGTTTCTTGCGAATGAGTTCTTTAAATTATTTCTCAAGAAGGATTTTTGATAGAATGAACATTTCGGGCGGTCGTGAGTTTATGGGTGTTTTAGTGTTTGTATGTTTCAGTTGAAGCAGAAATGATGATAAAGATTCTCTGCATCATACCGTGTTCCTGTAATTCTACTGAAGTGTCGTTTTACATTACAGAAAAGATGGAAATGTTATAGTTACACAATGGGGTTTGGCAGAAGACAAGTCAATACACATCAATACATCCATAAAACAAGCTCCATTTCTTCTCATAAAACAACTCTATAATAAAGAATGTGTAAATAACAGTGTCTCTTCTCTTACCTTTTACACGAATCTATATGGCAAAGAAAAAGCAATGGGACAGACGTGCTGATTCATCTTCTATAGCTGGCTGTACTTCAAATCACAGATGTGTTATTGTGTCTAGAGTAAAAACTCCACAGCGACAATGAACATGTCGTGATCTAAGGCTAATAACATCAAACGTGTTGTTACTTAACAAAGAAAAACTTTCCGTATGGAGACGTTTATGTAAGGTTTATGAAAGGACTCTTATTTTGTAAAAGTCAGTACGTTACGCGACGTTTGCACTTTCCAGTTTCTCCCCAACATGACAAGCTGCATTTTTAAAAAATTGATCAATTTGAAGAGAAAACGAATGAGAGGCGTGTGACTGTTTATCGCTGTTATAACGTAATTAACAACTCGGAACGAACTGTGCTGCTCCACGGACGTCACACAGCATTAAATGTCATTTTTATTTATTTTTTTAAGTTTAAAAAAAATGTATTGTTTTCTTTTTAATAAATTAAAAACTGCCAAATTGCTGTGGTGTAAGAGGAATAAAACACGTGGGTGTGAACAGGAGTGGTCACAGTTACTCCTCTAGGCATTGTGCCACATTGCACCTCCCCATCCTTCCTCATTTTCCTACAGCAGCATCCCTCAGGTGTTTAATTCATTATATAACCTGCACTTTATATACACATACACCTGTTTGTTTTAATATGAAGAACTGAGTTCAGTATACAGGAAGAAAACCAGTGTCACTGTTTAAAAAATAAATAAAAAATGGACTCCTCAAAAATAGCAGACAGTGGAAACTTTGCCACTACCTGTGACAGTGTTAAAAAGAAGGGAGAAATCTTTAATTAAGAGCGAGCGGTAATGACATTCTGAACTTGCAGCCTGTGGGGGATCACAGTGTGTGTGTGTGTGCGTGTGTGTGTGTGTGCGCGCGCGTGTGTGTGTGGAGCCAGCCTCCCTGCTCTCTCCCTCTAGACTACAGTTGAAAGTTAATTGGACCGGGAGAGGTCTGAGCCGGTCTGTGCCGAGGCCCATTAGCGATTCCCCTGTCGAATGCAGAGCCACGAGGATCACAGACTCACAAATAGGAGGATTAAAATAATCAATACACTTCACTTACCTCCAACGCCTTCACACACGCGTACGGCTGCCCAAAGCTGCATGCAGACACAGACGCCCCCCACCCAACCGAATTCAGTAATTAGTAGAGGATCTATTCAGAATTGGTATGATACCTGGCGCCTTACCTTCACCCACACAAATAGCATTAACCGTGCTATCTAATGAGGGGGAATAGTTCTGACTGGTTGTGTAGAAATGAGGAAAAGGTCAGCGAGCTGTTGAGGGGTGTGCTCTTGCCACACAATGCATCAAACGATCTAAAGCTGATATTTCAGTTGTGGCATACACCCAAACAAACCCTCACTATCACCTTATATTATTTCTCTCTAGCGAAAGCTGAAAGCCATATAGCAGCACAGTCCATACAGATTCACTGCTCTCTGATTAATGAGGAAATAACACTGCGAAGTCATTAACTAATCCGAATGGGTTACAAGTTTCAAACAGCTGGTGAAGTGACATGGTGGTTATTTTTAATAAGATGTTGCCACAAATGAATATATTGAGGCCACAAGATAAACTTTCTGTGTCTACAAGTTAGTTTTCTCACACTAATTATGATGTTGTGGCAGAGATAGCTCATTTGTGGCCTCTAAATATTAAAATATTCGATTTCAATGTTTGAATTTGTGACTTCGCCTAGGAAAAAGACAATCGTCGCCACCTCACATGCTGAGTCATGCTCGGTTTGTGCACGAGCGAAGCGGATGCATGTATGAGCAGGATTCAATTTGAATGTGCATGTTTTGACAAGAGGTTAGCATGTTCGTCTCACACCTCCAGGGTCCGGGGTTCGAGTCCCGCCAGGGCCATGTGTGTGTGGAGTTTGCATGTTCTCCCCGTGTGTCGGGGGTTTCCTCCGGGTACTCCGGTTTCCTCCCTCAGTTCAAACACATGCATGGTAATCTGATGGGCGTGTCTAAAGTGTCCGTAGTGTATGAATGTGTGTGTGAGTGTGTATGTGATTGTGCCCTGTGATGGACTGGCACTCTTTCCAGGGTGTAACCCCGCCTTGTGCCCGATGCTCCCTGGGATAGACTCCAGGTTCCCCGTGACCCTGATAAAGGAGTAAGCGGTAGAAGATGGATGGATTTTTTGACCAAAAAAAAAAATACTTCTCAAAAATTTTAGAAAAGGCTGTAGTCATAAAAGTGAAATGCCTGCATACACAATAAGGCGATGGTATTTTTACCACAAGAACAAGGTTGTTATAGCAGAATATGAATCCAAGTGCTGCAGCTACAGTTGTCTAAATAATAACAAAATTGGATTACATGTTAAAATAATCTTTAAAAAAAGAGAAAAGAAAAAGAACTTCCTAATTTCCGTTGTGATAATCAGTCATTACATTTCCTCAGAACTCAGTTGTATAGGACTAACAGAAAACACACATCTTACTTAAAAAAAACAAAACAAACCACATTCATATACAAAGTCAGAACTAAAGTCCATATAAAATCCCTTAATACCAGGGTTTAGATGCACAGATCTGAAATATTATAGAAGAATTTCAGAACCGAGCTATACAAACAAATGTTAAAACCTTAAGTGGAGCTCTCAGAACTTCAGGCATCGAGTAAAGCCGGTTTTACACAATGGGATTTCAGTGATCATTTAGGATTATTACTTATCAAACCCAATAAAATCTGGACTGAATTCTATAACAGAACGTGCGCTAAGGTGTTCTCCTTGTCAGATTGTGAGATGAAGATACAATACATCTATTATTAATGAAATTTACGATGGTTTGGTTGCATCATCAATAATCTGGAGAGCAAATAAAAACCCAAAAAACAACAAGCTGCTTGACGTAACACTGATTCCTTTCTGTGCATTAGCATTTTATAACTTATTTGCCGCTACTGTATTTGTAGCTGTCCCATGACTTTCGTGTCATCCTCATCCTAAATCTTCCTATTAGTGGCTTTCCAATGATGTGTAGTAGCAGTGATCACACACTGAGATTTCATCAAGAACAAAAATATGTAGAACTTTGTCATCAACTATCTTTGGTCAAAGTGGCTCTAAATGGCTGCCGGTATGTTCAAAGACTGCTGATCTCAAAAGAATTCTTTTATGATGTGTGATTTACAGCATAACCCCAGTTTAAAACAAACACATATACACTATATGGCCAAAGGTTTGTAGACGCCTGACCTTCACACCCTTATTCCTTCCCAAAACTGTTGCCACAAAGTTTGTGAAGAACGCAGTTGTATAGCATGTTTGTATGCTGTAGTATTCCAGCGTGACATGCCCCTGCTTATGCCCCTGTGTGCAAAGCGAGCTCCATTAACACATGGTTTGCCAAAATTGGAATGGAGTCCTGACCGCAACCCCGCTGAATACTTTTTGGATGAATTAGACTGTAACTGCCCCCAAGGCCTCCTCATCCAACATCAGTGCCTGATCTCACTAATGCTCTTGTGGCTGAATGAACACAAAACCCCAGGGTCATGCTCCAAAATCTTGTGGAAAGCCTTGTCAGAAAGGTGGAGGTTATTATAACAGCAGAAGAAGGAGTGAATCTGGAATGGGATACAGGAAAAGCACATGCTCAGGTGTCCACAAACGTTTGGTAGTATTGTGTACTTACAAATAGTCTACCAGCTCAAATAATAATAATAATAATAATAATTTATCAATTTGTATAGCGCTTTTTACAATGGTACATTGTCTCAAAGCAGCTTTACAGAAATATCATTTTTACATTTACAAGTGACTTACTAATGAGACACACTCACACACCAATGGTAGCAGAGCTGCATGCAAGGTGCTAGCTTGCCATCGGGGGCAACTTAGGGTTCAGTGTCTTGCCCAAGGACACTTCGGCATGGGATCACCCGGGCCGGGATTCGAACCGCCAACCCCACGGTTGGTGGATTAGTGGACAACCCGCTCTACCCACTGAGCCACAGCCGCCCCAAATAGCTCATACAGCAGTAATTCAGATGCAATGACAAATCTTTAGCCTTGGTGAAAGACTTGAAGCATCTGCAGCTCAACATGAACAGGACAAACGACCTGGATGATTTAAGCCCCACACCCACTTCATCCCCAAACTCCCATTACTATTGATGAAAGTGGTGAGGCTCTTGGGTGGATGTGGACGCTAAACCAGATGGGTGGACAATCAAGATAAATGCAGTGTGTCCGAATGCTGTCCTTGTGTAAGTACAGACTTCTACCAGTCCACTGTTTCTCTTATGTGCAAGTTCTTATTATAGAAATATATCAGAACAAGCCCTTCAATATAAACCTGTGATTCTGTCAGAAAGCTAATCAACACCTTCTGACCAATCACAAATGAGAATTAGAACGGTATAAAACTGAATATCAGCCACTTGCATGTTTTTTCAACCGTAATTTGAAAAGCAGTCATTTTCTTTCTGAATTCTGTACATGTTAAAGATTCACGTACAGAAAATATAAATAGCACCGCGTCACGAGAGACTCGTCTGTGTCAGACACACAACTCACTTATTTTTTACATTTATTTAAGGTAAGACTGATCATGGTTTCTATCTGGGTTTCACTCCCACTGAAGGATTATAAATGTCCTGTATAGACCGTCTTATTTCTACTTTAAAGTTCTGAAGACTCACTGTAACTGTACATGTTGTACACTGAAGGAAAGGGGAAACGTTTCGGGGGTATATACTTACTGAGAATTTCCAGATGAAGGGAATTAATTTAATACTGATATCTTGACAGCCTTTACCAGGAACTGTTTTTCCACAGTTTCCTCAGGAAGGCTTATAAGATTTATTAATGGCGACAGGATTTTTTTTGCTTTTTCTGAGCTAAAATGTTTTATTATATATCTGTACAGAACAGACAAGGAAAACACTGAGCTAAACAGAACCGCCTATGTCCGTATTATTATTATTATTCATCACTGCATATGTACTATATACTGCACTGCATCCAAGTGTTTAATAATGCGTAATGATGTGTGTTCTCTTGGCTGTAAAATAGTCTTAACAGTAAATAGCATTTAGGGAAATATGTGCATAATTATGTGCAGCACGCGTCGTACAGTTAGCAATGCGGCTAATTGCAGCTACAGTAACAATATTTAGCTTTATGATGTGGTACATGGCTCCTGGGTGTAATTAGTTTTTTCTTTAATATTGGTATTTCTGTAATTTCACCAGCTCCATTTGATGTTTTAACCAAAAATAGAAAAAGGCCTTAATACGATCTATGACATGTTCTGTAATTCTTAAATATCGAATTCTGTGTTTTAAAAGGAGTATTAAAGACAGTTGTGGTGTCTGTAACCATGAGTAGGAAATTCCTTACATTTCCATATTATTTGAAGGTTTCTTTTCAGCACCAAATCCACAAGAAGTTCCGTACCCTTAAAATAGCTTCCTGCTCATGTTTAGGATTAAAGCACACTATTTTTAGTTTAGATCTAGAGCAGTGGTCACCAACCCTTTTCCTTGAGCTCTACATTCCTCATGAGCAAGTCTCATCTCCAACCAAAATCTAGCTGTTAAAGAACTTCTTAAAGGCGATGGTTAGATGGTCAGGTGAGCATGATTATGGTTGGATCGAAACTCTTAAGGAAGGTAGATCTCCAGGAACAGTGTTGGTGACCACTGGTTTAGAATAAAAACCCACCTGTTTAATACAGAATACAGTTGAATTCCTATAGGGGTAAAAACAGAAGACGACAGGTATAGTTTTGGTGAACTGAGATATTGGTGCTGGCACCATTCTATTCAATCACGTTTTTTGGACAATGGACTAGGCAGTAGTTGGTGTTTCAGACTGTGAAGCCACATCTTTTCTCCCTTTAGTCGGTAGTTAGGACAGCCTGAGCACCACTACTTTCGGATCACCTTAAGTTATGCATATGCTGCTCCAGCGTACCAAGCAGGTTTGTCTCTACCTCTTGGTTCCTGAAATGGTGTGCACCTGCCCTCGTCAGGATCCGACTCATCCTACAAGCTCCTGCTTACGCTTCACTGATTGCCTGATCCACCTTCCTTCACCTGGGAGTTGTAAATACAGTTAAACATATTCTGATTTGTTATAATGTGCATGTTATAATTGATAACTAGTCTAACTGGAACTTCTAGACCTCCTCATTCGTGAGTGTGGCCAAGTGAGTATATCCTCTCTCTGTTAAGTTCTGGGTTCCTCCTTCTTAGCTCTTTGGTATCACCCCTGGTTTCCTTACTGAAGGTTACAGTTAAACAAATGATGCGTTCTATTTTACTCATGTTTCAGGTACTTATTGTCTTACATTTCTGCTGTTCAAATAACTTTCCATTATGGAATCAGATAAATGTGACTATGGCGCCATCTATCCATGAGGTTTGAGCGACGCAGTTAAGTTTTTATTTAGCACAATGGTTTTCTATATGACAGAAATGGGGGGAAAAAAAAAGGTTCATAATGGTACACAACATTAACCCTTAGCATTAAACAGTTCCTTCAAGCATCCTACCAAATTCATGTAGCCAGCAGTGTAATATTGAATATTAATGTAGTCTACAGACCAAGCACAAACACAGCAAATAGGACTAAAATGACCAAGACAATATGTTTTAAAATGCATTTTATTTTAGGCCCAAACACTATGAGGAAAATCAAAAGTGAAAATGGTACGTTTTGAAACATGACCTTTAAGTTCAGATGTTAAGGTTTCCTGCATAAAATTGCCCCTCGTTGTATGAGGCAGCTAAAGGAAAATGCAATTACCCTGCTATAAAGCCTTGTCCGTCACTAAAGCGCCTGAGGATTGACTGGATATATTGCATCTAAGATGATGTTACTACATGGACCTGTGCTGCATGAAGAGGTTTTATTGCAGAGTTCTCCCTCATGCAGCAATGTGCTTAGGTCACTGCGCTTTGTGGACACTAGTTATGAGGCCATGTAGGATCTTAACTAGGGAAGATAAAGGCACTTCTGAAAAAAATATGAGTGCAAATGTGCGGAATAGAGAAGCAAAAGAGGTGCAGAGGAATGAATGAACAAGAAGAATGGCAAGAAATATAGAAGACAAGAAATTGTTGATTTCTTTATCTTTATCCGTTCATGACCATCCGCACGAGTTCTGTAACAGAAAAAGGAGAAAGATTTTAGCACTCAGTCACTGTAAACGGATCACGGAAAAGGAGAGGGTGGAGCCCGTCTACAACATGTCATTACTTTTAAGTCTCTCGAATAAAGAGTTATTTGACATTTCACCTAAAACTCACTTAAAATGACCTCAAATGAAGCAATGTGCTTGTTTTCAATCAAGAAAATGAACAACTTGAGAGTAATGAACAACTTCTGAAATCCTTTCACTTCAGATTTGTGTCTGAATCATCTATTGACTGGTCCATTATTATCTGATTGACTTGCCCCATGTGTCCACACTGCCACTGCTGTAACCTTTAGCCCATATGGTATGTTGTAGATAGGAGCCACCCCAATCATTCATTTACACCAGAGAAAGGCAACAGTGAGTGATGATCATCTCCTACTCAGCCAGAGCTTAAGGGTTTGACCAGGTCTATAAGACTCAAGAGAAAGTTAGAGAAACTCCTCCAGGTTTTCCTCTACAACAGGTCAGAATTAGATAACAGTACAGAGAGCCTGTATATCCCAGCTGTCAATCATGGGAAAGGAGAAAGAGCAGCAAAAATAGAGCAACTCACTGCCACTGGTTGGTTAGTAAAACAAGCAACTGTGCCGTTTTGAAAGCTTTGGGAGAATGTACAAATCTTATTGTCTCAATTTATTAAACGTACTTAATGCACCAGAGTGACATTACACAAGTTTCCAAACGAGACAATCACAGTGTACATACTCTGAAAGACTTGTAATTTCATTAAACGCGGCTAATACTTGAGACCTAGATAGTTGATGTCCTCCTCCACTACGCAGAAAAACCTGAAGGTTGTTAAAGAACTCGGGGTTGTGTCCCAACCTTTGTATTAAGTGGTCATTTTAATAAATTTGTTGGCTGTACTTCTTTTAGGTACAAGAACATCGGATGCCAGTTTTAACCCAACAGCTCAACTTGTAAACTACTATTGCAAAATTCCAAATGCCAAATCAGCAGCTTGTTTAGAAGATATGCTATACGGCCAAATGTTTCTGCACACCTGACCATCACACCTATACATACTTGTTAAACATTCCATAACTGATTTAGTCCCCCTTTGCTGTGATAAGCGCCACTCTTCTGGGAAGGCTTTCCACTAGATTTGGGAGCATGACTGAGGATTTGTGCTCATTCAACCACTGGAGCGTTAGTGAGGTCAGGTACTGATGTCAGGCGAGGAAGCGTGGGGTACAGTCGGTGTTCCAGGTCATCCCAAAAGGTGTTCAGAACCACTCAAGTTATTCCACTTCAACCCTGACAACCATGACTTCATGGATCTCACTTTGTGCACAAAAGGATTGGGCCACTTAGTTCCGTTGAAGAGAAAATTAAATGTTACAACAAACAAAGGCATTTTATACAATTGTGCACTTCCAAATTTGTGTCAAAAGTTTTGGGAAGGCCAACATATGGATGATTGTCAGGTGACCACAAACATTTGGCCACATGTATACATTCCCGTCAATTAGTAATGCTTTTCTTTCATTTCTACCTAAAAAACCTACATATTTTAGCTATAAGCAACTAACGCACCTCCCTTGTACAGGAAGGGGTGAAAAGTTAAAAATTCTCTTCCATCTAGTTTACATTATGAACGTCGATCCAACATAGCAATTTGGATATTAACCCTCAAAGACCAAATCTTTGAACCGCTAATCCGACCTGTACGCTTTAAAACGTTCAGCTTTTCTTTGAGATCACATGGTCTCAGTTGGAGGTTCAGATACTCCGTAGTGAATACGGATATTTTATGGTTATTCAATCACATTTTGCAGCATTGACTAGTCAAGGAAACCCATGCGGTTCCTCTGGGCCAAACCGGAAACAAACTGTTGGTGCTTGAAGACGAAATTTCATTTGGAAGTCCAAAACATCCAGGTATAACTTTCTAAAGAAAACAAATCCAAACTTCATGAGGTTTTGTTTGAGTTCACAGTAAAAAACAAAACAAAACAAAACACACCAAATTGTTTCTGCAGTTTTTCTAGAAAGTCTGGATAATTCATCCACCCTCAGACAAAAAAAAAGTAACATTGGGACTTAAGCTAAATTGAAAATGAGATTTCTCCCATTAAAATGATATATGGCAGCACTTGATTCTGACTGTTAGAAGATGTATCTGGGTCTTTAAAGGGTTAAATTATAAAAAAGAATTGAAGATGAATGCCAAACAGCCTATAACAAAACATTTGTTTTATTTTTCACAGAATAGTCCGGCACCTTCACCTGTGCTACCATTAGCTAAATAGTTTAGCTTGCTAGATAATGAATGGCAAAAAGTACTAGACCTACTTTAAATGAAAACCTACTTTAAGTTATGATTAAACTGATTCAACACGGCTAGCGGTGCAACAGGAAAAATAAAGCCAAGTTTCAAATTTATTCGGTTATTAGCTTTGTATTATAGGTGGAACACACATTCTCACTTTCATATGAAAGACAAGGCAGTAAAACTAAGAAGGTCTACGAGAAACGCCTACAGAATTAAGTGAGATAGAATCAGTGGTGCACCCTGCATCACCTGTCTAGGCCTCATATATATATATATATATATATATATTATATATATATATATATATACACACACATACATACACACACACACTTGAGGTATTGTGCAGCATGGATGTAAACCAGCTGAGTCCTTGTGGCCAATGCAGTGCTGGGCCATATGCATAGAGAGAGCACGCCACAGTCAGGGGCCCAGAGTGACCTGCTGTCACTGACCATGTCTGTTGTACAAACATGACCATAAAACAACGAGTCAAAACCTCCACACTAAACACCAACTCGAACCAGACCCTTCAAATACAAACACGTCACGCCTCACAGGAATTCTGAGAGAAAACAGAAGTTCACAGATTATAATCCATTTCAGATTATTTTAATAACAGCTGGGCCGTTTCCAATATGGTTACAGTATTAAATTTAATTTCCAAATGGCTGTAGTACTAATGGTATACTGTGCAGGCACACGTGCTTGTATAAAGGAATAAGAGTCTGGATCAAAATGTTTCAACGTATACGTGTTGAGGGCAAGACGACGACGTACTCCAGAGATGGCTCTCAGCCAGACATGATGTGACGAACGAAAGCTGCGAGAGACCAGTAAAGTTTATGACATTTACCCCACTAAACAAAACAACATTATATTGCATGAATGCAGACACAGAAGACAGCTCATAATGCAGAATTGAATATACATGAAATTCCTTCTCTGGTCACATCAGGTTTAGAGTAACATTACATTTTACCTTCATAATTGATGCAGCCATTGGCATCCTCATGTCCAGCCAGGAGTGTTTCTACCTCATCCTCAGACATTTTCTCCCCTGAAGAAAGAGCAAATGTCTTTAGTCATGAAACGAAACAAACAAAACAAAAAAAAAAGTTCTACTAAAATATCTGATCAGCATTACTCAAACTATGCTCTGAACGAAAAAAAATCTAATTAGTATCGGTAGCGATACAAGTGCATCATTTAAACAAAAATGATGGAAAACCAGCTTTCAAAAGGAGCTGGAGATCTTTGATAGCTACTGAAGAGCTCTTTAATTGTTATAATGTGGATTTGTAACCATGTAACCTGCAATTTGTGTGGCTGTTGTGATCTGCAGAGATCAGTCTGAATCTCGCTACACATTTTGACTAAGGGTTGTGCAGATCGGGACCTCTTGTGTTCAAACAGCGCAACTGCATTAGATGCATAATTAAGAGAACGCTCAGCATATACACTGGGGGTGTCCAATCCTATCCGGAAAGGTTCAGTGTGGGTGCAGGTTTTCATTCCAACCAGGCAGGAGCCACAGCTGATTTCACCGGTTTAATCAGTTGACCTTGGCTTTCAATAGAGTCAGGAGTGGCTTCTGCTTGGTTGGAATGAAAACCTGCACCCACACCGGCCCTTTTTGGATAAAATTGGACACCCTGGATAAACACAATGTGAATCGCACATTTCTCGAATGCAAATAGTAACAATTCTGCATACTACTACTAATCAGGGATTATAAATGGCATCACTATCTGGTTGGAAAGCACTGGGAAAACCTATCGGCATGAAGGTATTCATCCTGCCCATCAGTTTTTTGGCATGCGTATGGCCAGCCCACAAAAGGGAGGCTATAAAACAGCAGGAGTTTTGACAGACGTTTAAACGGCATGTGTGGGATTGCCAGGAGGCGCTGAACATCTGGGTGGCGTCAACGTATTTCTAATGTCACAAATCAGAAAACACAAGAATTCACCAACAGTATTTATATTGTTTATGGATTAAATGACTGAAGGGTCACATTCCACCAAATAAATCTGATTCCATTGTTCCCAAGAAAAACCTTCCCTACACTACCAAAAAACAAACAAACAAAAAAAAACCTTAAGTAAACTGTAGCACTCAGCAAACAATGCATCCAGGAAGTAAGGGAGGGAAATGAACACTGAAGTGGCTTTTTGACCGCTTAAGAATGGAGGCTTTGTAGAAAGCCTTGCATGGAACATGTACTGTGACATTCTGAAGCACGATCAGTGTGCAGTATTCCAGCATGATAACGACCCCAAACACACCTCCAAGACCACCACTGCCTTGCTAAAGAAGCTGAGGGTGAAGGTGATTGACTGGACAAGCATGTCTCCAGACCTAAACCCTATTGAGCATCTGTGGGGCATCCTCAAACGGAAGGTGGAGGAGCACAAGGTCTCTAACATCCCCCAGCTCCGTGATGTCATCATGGAGGAGAGGAAGAGGACTCCAGTGGAACCTGTGAAGCTCTGGTGAACTCCATGCCCAAGAGAGTTAAAGCAGTGCTGGAAAATAATGGCGTCCACACAAAATATTGACACTTTGGACATTTTCACTTAGGGGTGTACTCACTTTAGTTGCCAGTGGTTTAGACATTAATGTGTGTGTGTTGAGTTATTTTGAGGGGACAGTAAATTTACACTGTTACACAAGCTGTACACTCACTACTTTACATTGTAGCACAGTGTCATTTCTTCAGTGTTGTACATGAGAAGATATCACATATTTACACACATGAAGGGTGTACTTACTTCTGTGAGATACTGTATGTGTATGCTAGGATGTCCAAGTTAAAATCCCTGTTCTCTAGATGAGGTTTATGCGGACTTCAATAGGACTAATGTATGTCGTACATTCCATGGCTTCTTCCACTTGTAGATATTGAGTGCAGAACTGGAGAACGTTCCGGATTATTTTAGCCTGCAGGATTCAGCTTGGTCTTTATCTTGACTGCACAGCGCAGGGTCAGTTTCAAGCGCTTATTTTGAAGTGATGGTTCAATTGATTCGATGTACAAGCTTTGAACTGGTGAAGTCCTGAAAGCTCCAAGCGAGAGTCTTAATCCTAGGTGGTGTACTGAATCCAACGTTTTAAGATTTCCTAGTTGTGCCGTATACTACACTTCTGTAGTCCAACTGGGATCAGACCAGAGTTCTGTAGAGACGCAAAAGAGCTGTATGGACTGCACCCAGTCTTATTTTAGACAATACTTTTATAATGTCGATTCTTATGACACATCTATTTGAGATCATGTGTGGGATGAAAGAGTTTGTTGTTGAATGTGAGCCCTAAAAACATGGTTTCTTTTATGACATTAATGAGCACTCCTTCCATAAAAGAGTTCTGGGTCCAAGTGTAGAGATTGCAGGGGGCAGAAGTGCATACATAGAGTTTATTATATCCATTTTTCATTGACCAGCTACTAATCTTATTTCTGGATATCTGTAGTTGCCTCTCAATTATGTTCATGCTTCCAATACATAAATCAACATGGAGGCTGCAGAATACGTTGGGTCCAATGATGTTTGTAATACTGTTGATTTTTATGCTTAAAAGGTGACTGACAGGATGCTGCCTTGTGGCACCCCTAGTTCTTGTGTGTCTAAGGTTGACAGGGTAAAAGGCTCACTTATATAGCGCTTTTATCCAATGTGCTTTACACTGTGCATCATTCACACACACACACACACACACCCCAATGGGAGCAGAGCTGCATGCAAGGCGCTAACTTGCCATCGGGAGCAACTTGGGGTTCAGTATCTTGCCCAAGGACACGTCGGCATGTGGAGTCACATGGTCCGGGAATCAAACCTCCAACCCTACGATTAGTGGACACCGCGCTCTACCACCTGCGCCACAGCCACCCTATTCTTATTGGGACACAAGTGTTTTTTTTTTTTTTTTAGCATCCTGTCCACCCTTGTTAGACAATGAAATTTGGTAGGTAACCCCGAAAACCCATTACGTGCAAATCTTTAAAGATGGTGTATTTCCAGATTGCATTTCACTGTCGAAGAAAACATCTGCGATGTGCTCTTTTATAAAAACCATTCCGTATAAATCCTTCCAATCTTATAAGGTGGTCCAAGGTACATTTTCCTCGTCTGAAACCACACTGGTAGTTGCTGATCTTATGGTCTGTCTCCAGTATCCACACAAGACGATCATTTACCATTCTTCCCAAGGTTTTACAAAGGCAGCTAGTCAGAACTATAGGGCTATAACTGTTTGGGTCGGTATGATCTGTGCCTGGCTTAGGTATGGGTATGATTATTGCCTCTTTCTAGTAGGATGGTACATCTCCTGAATTCCAGATTATGTTAAAGTGGTCAGAGAGGATCAATAACGTGCTTTGGGTAAATGCTTTAAAAGCTGCTAATGAATTCATTCCAGTCCAACAGCAGTATCGTTAGGATAGTTTACGGCTTCTAAGAGTTCCTCCATTGAAAAGGCTGGTTTTATGGTTCCATGTTATCTGGTATTATATTTGGTCGTCGTGTTTCTGCACCATGTTGTGTCTTCTTCCCTCTTGAGCTTTGATTATGTTCAGCTGATGGAGACTGATCTTCAGTAGCTTGAAACTGATTTACCATCATTTGGCATTGGGTGCTTTGAGTCTTCTTTTTAGGTGGAGTAGAGCTTTTTCAGTATTCATCCAAGTCAAATCTGTCCGACACTCGACAGAGCCCATGGTGGGTTTTATCACAAATGCATAGGATTTCTTTGAATTAAAGGGTATCAACCATTTTACATGCTTCTGTCTAGCTCACATTTTCTAGTTCGAATTGCTCCTTTACAGCAGTTTAGTGATGGATGGTGGTAGGTTTAATAGGGACATTTTCTAACATATTTGCACGCATCAGATAATCAGCATGATTATGGAGCATCGGCTTGGAGCACTCTACCAGTATCTGTCCAGTCCTTAACCTTTTCACATATTTCAGTATGCCTGCTATACCAAAGATGCCTTTTTGGATCGCAAAAGAGGTAGGTTCTCAAGGGGCATGTCAGACAGTAGAGATTCCAGAAGTATAAATCTCTGCCAGTTCTCATGTTTTGGGGGTACACACAGCCAGTATCACAGTCGTCATCTAGGTTTTGATCCAGCATCCTTCATTTAGGTTTTTTTTTTGTGAGTCATATTTATGTTACTTAGTTTCATCACTCCTGCTCCCCACCTGCCTCAGAGCCCAGCAAGGGGATGCACAGTGCCTCTGAAATCCTCCAGTTATGCATCAAGGATACAGGGGTGATATAGTTCTCTTTGCTCGAGTACAAGTTCATATTACCTGGCTGACCTTAAGCCAGTGCCCTCCAGAGCAAGACTTGACTAGCCGATCGATTGGACCAAGCCGCTCCAAAGCACACTCCTATGTGAAGTCTGAGCCAAAGCACTGTGTTGAGCCTCTTACGATCGGCAAGGGGGTCCGTTTATATTTTATTGTCATATGCATGCATCCTACAGAGGATTATCAGCTTGTATCATTAAATTCTCTAAATGTTACATGTTGTACCCTTTATTATGAATGCAATAGATATGTGGGACAGCGTTATATAATCTCCATTAAAGAGAAGTAGGCTTACCCAGTGTGGTGAGAACATGGCGGAGCTCAGCGCCCATTACTGTGCCGTTGCCTTCCTTGTCAAAGACTCGCAGCCCCTCCACGAAGTCCTCAAACGAGCCCTGGTCTTTGTTCTTAGCAATGGCCTGGAACATGGGCAGGAACTGCTCAAAGTCCAGCATTTTGATGTTCATCTCTGGAACACAGAATGGAAAAAGTGATGCTTCCATTACAGCAATTAAACATTTCTCTCTATTTTTTGTTTCAGCAATACAGAGTAGAGTGCTGGCTTTGTATCCCTACCTTCAGCCTTGGGGTTGCCTAGAACCTTGAGAACCTCAGCATTGACTGGGTTCTGGCCGAGGGCCCGCATCACGTCCCCACACTGACTGTAGCAGATCCTCCCATCTCCTGTCCGGTCAAACAGGAGGAAGGCGTCTTTGAATTCTAGACAGACAGACACCGAGACAGAGAGGGGGGCAGGACTCAAACATCAGGGAGAAATATGGAAAGGGGGTATGTGTGAGTGCACAAAGTAAAGAAAGAGAGAGGTGATAAGACAACATGCAAAAAAAATAAAAAGGAGAAGAGGAGAATCATTTTTATTAAAAAGAGTGTTCTCTTAGGTCATGTTTAAAAATAGAAAAAAAAAAAAAGACATGCATTTCATAAAAGCCAGTAAATAGAAGTAAAGTGATCAAAAGAACAGAAAGACAGATGGAAAGTCCAGGTGAACACTGGTGTAACCCGAGTACCCAGAAACACTGCACCAGCAATCAATATTCATGTCATTCCAGACTGTTTTCAGCACCGTCTATTCACATTAGATGATGCAGAACAAGAGACTACTATAGAATATATGCATCCATATTGAACCGTATTGAGTACACAGCAAACTATGCTAATGATAACACGAGTAGACGGTGCGTTTTAATAGAGCTGCTCGATCAGGGCAATAATCACGATTATTCTGGTCAATATTGAGATTGCAATTATTAAACTCGATTACTGACGACTTTGGAAACATCATGCATTTATTGAACTATAAAAATCACTTGTATTTTTAACAGTGAATTTCCTTGAATATAATTCACCTGAAATAAATAAGGAAAACTCGAGTTTACACACTTAATATAAAATAAATTAGATCACTATGCCTCTACATGTATTTTCTTTACCTATTTGATCTATGCTTACAATTAGTTTTTTTTTTAAATGCTTTGCATGAAAAATTCTGCATTTTCCGCATCTCTTTTTATGGTAATTTGCTTAATTACAATTTTTTAAACTAGCAGAGCACGTCACGTGACGCATTTCGGCGAATCGCTTCGCCAGAAATGAACTTTAAACTTCCTTAGCCAATGAAATTCTGTCTCCTGGTTTAGATCAGCCTGTAGTTTCTGCGTGAGCTCTAGAAAGGACACGGGCGTGTTTAGACCAGCGGTCATGACGCTAGAGGAAATGAGCTTTCCAATGATAAACGTTATTTCTTTTCTTTCCACATCGAACTCCTCAAACCTAAATTTGTCCAGACGGCTGAAACGGTTTGGAAACAAAAGCGCACCGCTGTAAAGAAAAATGGGACACGGTTTTGAAAAAGACAAAACGAGAACAATGTGAAACGGAACACGGAACAATAATCGTTTGATCAATTTTTATGTTTTCATAATCGTCTGAGACACGAACGAAATTGAAACCGAAAATCCAATTACTCGCACAGCCCTATGTTTTAAGCTATAGGACACGTGTCTCACAAGTTAAGAACATGAAAAACCATTTTATCACCACATGGATTAAACATCCGGAACACAACCAAAGAGGCCGAAAATAAAAAACACAAAGACAAAGGCAACATGATAAACTATATTTTTTGTTGATACAATCTTGCCACTGAATCACAAAACAACAACAACGCACATGCCTTAACAAGGCAGAGGGACGGCATGCTTATATGATTAGCAAAATTCCTGAGTTTAACACACCTCTCACTACACAATGGCATTTTTACTCACACAGAATTACCAACTGAGGAAATTTAAACGCACAAAACTTTATTTCTTAAAGCAACCAAGTTACAAACGCTGCAACATAAGCGCGCGCATCAACGCTTTCAACAGCAAAAATTAACACATCAAAACCCGATATTCAGAACTTGGTTGTTTTTTTTTTTACACTGGGGAAAGTTTGAAAGGACATTTACGAACTGTGTATTAGACTTACACTTCAAGAACGCGAATATCAACACTAGTGCTAGATTCCACTGTCCTTTTCAGTTTAACCTTGGTCTATCATTTATCAAACATCAACACACGGTCATACCTGGAGTATCAAGAATCACACCATGTTTATTTTTTAAACATTAAATTAGATCAACTGCGCTTCTTATTCGGAGTAAATAATCGTACACTCAAAAGGTACATCGGATTACACGCGTAGAAGACGACACATTTCAAGCAAGTTCAAACCGACACCCGTCTGACACGGTGTTGTGTAACAGCTGAGATTTAAATAAGGATGAGAATTGCATTCAGAACACCTTAATGCAAGTACACAAGTGCTAGAACACTAATGAGCATGCTCAGGAGTTCAAACTGTCGCGTAAACAATACTAGTTTGATCTTTTTAGTACTTTTAGCAGCGGCGTATTAAAGTTCAGACGTCCCTCCATGAAATAACTCGTCTGTGTCGTGCTTCCTGCTCGCTGGAATGTGGCTGCTCCCTGGCAGACTGGAAACGTACTCTAACCATATAAGGAGTTGGAGAGACCGAGAACAGGGGAACGCTGAACAGTGTTATGTCAACCATTTTTAAATCAAACAAACCAGACAAGGGGTGAACATGAACGATCGGCCACCTAAAAAGGCCACAGCGTCCTCTTTCAGAGACCAGGACTGGAAACACAACATACCGCTCCTTAAGCTGGAAGATCACGAATCGCAACGACTGATTAATCTAAAACATTTCAGCGTGAAGGTCCCATCAGTTTACACACACTTTAACGTGAAGAAACAACCGACTGCTTCCTGTAACAGAGACACACCCTGTTTCGAGACACACGGACTTCCTACAGCGCAAACTACAAACCACTTCCCTGATCTTCAAAATCTCCCTTTATACTGATCCATGCACATTAAAACTGACTGGGACTCAAAAAGAGGCATGCAAAACACCTCACTCACACACTCACACACACACACAC
>JAFFST010046253.1:37285-55593 GCA_022414735.1 Noturus placidus | reverse complement strand
AGTGAAAGATATCACTATACACCACCGTTTTTATTTTCTGTAGATTTCCGTATTTGACATAGCATTGATATTATTGGAAAAATACACGACATCATTAATCCAGTATGTAAACACACAGTCTGAATGAAGCAACGGGTAAATGAAATGTTCTGCCTATTGCCAGCAGCGGAAACCACAACGTGTCCAAATCAAATGCCCAATGTTATAAAGTGGACTGTAAGTGAAAGTGTGTGAGGGGGACCACATGTTCCCATAAGGATCTGCATATCTGACAGGAACGACCACGTGGGTACTTATCACTTTTTTTTTTAAGTAATGCAGCTTTTATTTAAATAATAATAATAATAATAATAATAATAATAATAATAATAACTGAGGTCAGGGTCGGATATGGGTGCAGACATGGGTGTAGGTACAGCACAAATTATCTGCATTAGGTCCTCACAAAGACAGTAAAGACACAAATGTGTACATGTGTAAGTCCTTTGTGAGGACCGAATGCCCACACAACGTAAGGCAGACATGAGGAACACATATATGAGGAAATTTTAATACACTTGGCTGGTCGTCCAAAACCAAACAAAACGCTGCGATGCTGATTATGTGTTAAAGGACCGAGCAGTATCTCAGGGCATGTTGGCCTTGGGGAGCCATGGGAACTCTGTCTTACAGAACAGGTGACTGTATCACGGAGGACCTTTTCATGCTCACTCTTATTTTCGCCGCATCTCAGGACAAAGTGATGACCAAAACACAAACATGAGAATAATAAGAAAGAAATATAGAAGTGACAAAATGACTCAACATCTCATTTTTGCAAGCAGAAGGTTCGTCTAATTAAATGATACGACACCATGTTTCATTCAGAAGGGAGAATAATGTAAGATATACTGCGTCCTGATCAGGACATTTCCTAGAATCACCTGAAGTGCATGAATAACGAGAGGTACATAGAGCGGCTACACAACACAGAAACAAGTGAACAAATTGATTTAACCCCCTTTGTCACAACTGAAATGTTCAATTAATCAAATGTTGCAGCACCACAAAAGAAAAATCGTAGCATTTATATGTTTAATAATGCATTTTGCTAGTACTCACTAATGCCAGGGTGCTACTCATGCCTTTCAGATCCTGAGACTGCAGATCATCACATACAGTAGCACCACAATTCTGCTCTTCCACAACTGCCTTTTCTTTTCTCTGCCTACACATTTACAGTATATCACTGCAATCGACCCAACAACCACCGACTGTGTGCTGCTTTGTGCTGATATTGGTCAACATGGAGGTTCTTCAACTTCGATCAAAAATAAGGGTAATGGAGTGTGAAGGTTGTTTAGAAAAGCGATGGAACAAGTGTGTGTGTGTGTTAGTACACATGCATTATTTATTTGAAACAAGCGCAGGCTGTTGTGCATGAAGTGGAGCCCGTTCTCAGACATCTCTATAGGGTTGTCTTTTCCAGCCCCGGCATGGTGAGAGAAGTGAAGGAGGGAAGAAAAAAATAAATAAGGAGTGATTGTTTTTAGTGGGCGCCACTGGTCCATTGTAAGTGCAGCCTGTTCTTTCTCTTGACCTTCGACCTGAATTGTTGTGAAGCTGCTCGTTCGGGGAGCTGAGACAGCTGGGAGAGCTGCGGGAGGGGGGGGGGGGCTGCGAGACAGCTGAGGCACACACACAGCGAGCGAGAGAGAGCGAGAGACAGAGAGAGAGAGAGGATGCAGTATGCAAAACAGGGAGGTAAATGAATTCAGTTCAGAGTCCTCTCTTCTTTTCAGCAGCTCAGTTGCGTCTCATCGCTAGCACTGAACACATAACTCCACATGGCCACAGACGGAAAGAGGCAGACAGGTGTGTAAAGAGACCGGAAGGAGTGTTGGATACAGACCAGGGATAACTGGCTAGGGAGGTGGTAGCTCAGCGGTTAAGAGAGAGAGCGGTTGTGAGTTCAAGTCCCAGCACTGCCATGCTGCCACTGGTGGGCCCTTGAGCAGGGCCCTTAACCCTCAGTTGTATAAATGAGATAAGGGCGTCTGCCAAATGCTGTAATGTAATGTAGCTAACGGGTACAGAGCATGGCTAACTGTGCTTTGATTTATAGAAATGGATACATCATGGGTTAGGTATGGGAAAATAAATAAATAAATAAATAAATAAATAAATAAATAACACAGCATAGAATCACGCCAAGTCAAACAAACTCAGAAGAACACCTGAAGCTGAAAGTGATGTTACAAGCCACCAAACATTTTCCACTCTGAGCTCAGGCTTTCAAAATTATTCCTGAAGTTAGAAGCAACATTCAGTAGATTGACCAAACTGTGAATAAATTAGTTGCTTTGCTTTGGAGATAAACACAGCTTTCAAATTTCCTTCCATTTCATTTCATTTCAGCTCCACCATTGACAGTATTTTCAAAAGTTTGTACGCCCACGCAACATACTAATAGAAATGTTCTGGGCCTGAGGGCTGATATATTCACTAGGCCCTGAAACTGCTCTTCAGTCAGCTGTCCAATTACTTTTGAGCCTGTGATGGAGGGTAATGAAGGCTTTTATTCCTAAATGGTTAATGTGATATTTTTGTTAAACCCTTGAATTAAAGCTGAAAGTCTACACTTCAATAACACCTCATTTCAAAGCCATCGTGGAGGCAAAATTACCAAAATTGTATCACTGTCCAAATAGTTCTGGACCTGACTGACATTAGGAAATATCTCTGTGCAAGACTAGTGTGTGAAGGAAATAATTTCAAACGTGAAGACATTCTGTCTGACCTGGAGAATGTTTCGAATCATCAATCCAGTGGCTGATCAGGTGATCAGATCAAGATGGTCAGGAATAGATTAGACACACAGTTAGAACACGTGGCTAAATGTAGCAGGATATGTAAAACAAGTAAGTTCTGCACCTGTGATTTGCAGGATTTTTGGTTTGATTTGCAGCATCATTTTTTTACATTTAACTTTAACATACACTGAAACAGAGAAATGTGCGATTGGTCAGATTTAAGAGAATTACTCTTAAAAAATAATTAATTGACTTTCTTTTAATTTAATTTAATTACTCTTGCAAACATGATTTCATTGCTTACAGTAAACTGAGTTAAACAAAAATTATATGCTAGCTTGAATTATTTCATCATTTGATCCTGAACTTGAGTAAATGTGTAAAAAAAAATAATAAAAAAAAAAATAAATCAAATTCCATGCGGATTTTAAGGGCTTTAAATACATGAGCCAATCATCTTAGCTGTACAAAAACAAATAACGCAAACGGTGTATATAAACATTAAAATCTCATTAAATATGGTTTTACCCCACAGTAAATAAAATCTGAACTAAATGAAGCGAACGGCTTTGAGATCGTGTTCATGTCAATCCATTCCTTCACGTGTAGCAGCCATGCACAAGCTATGCAGGTGTAAGAGATGAATTCATGTTGAGGTAACGTTTCATCTGTGTGCAAGCGAGGTACACATTTAAATCAAGAATATTTAATGAATTTTAAGGGTATTTTATACAGTAAATAACACACGATGTAAATATGCAAACATTCAGACTGTACTGGAAAGTTCATATTAATCAGAATGGTCTCGGAGAATTCTCACTAAGCTCTGGCTAATGTTAAAAGTGATGGAACCCCCATTCAACACGCTGAGCAATCGTAGATGGAAATGGACACTATATGTTTTGAGTTAAAATTCAGACTTGTGTTTTGGAAGTTTTGGAAGAGAGAACTGTGTGCGTCCCTTTCATGTGTAATTTAAACAGTCTTTAAACACTATGACCAGATAGAATATCACGATTAAGTAATTTATATTCATATACAGTAATTACATGAAAAATATTAATAAATAAAAAAGTAAATATAAACAAAAACGGTCTCTGAAGTTCGGTTAGTAAAAGGCATTCTAAAATTTGTAATCTTTTTTTTTTTTTTTAAATAGTCTTTTCATAGATAAAGACAAAAGAGCTGTAGCATGTGTAGGCACTCTCACCAGAGTAGATGGAGAAGGTTGCGAGTGATCAGCTGCTCTCGGACTCTGCCGACACGGGCGCTCAAAAGCAGGTGGGAACAGAAACGTGTTGCACTGACTGAGGCTCCGTCCCAGGGGAGCCACTGCCATCACTGTGACCTCTGCCTGCTGCAGCACCTCCTCTCACACAGTTCACATAGTTTCAGACAGAGGAAGATTCTATTCAATTCAATTCAATTTTATTTGTATAGCACTTTTTACAATAGATATTGTCTCAAAGCAGCTTTACAGGAATATAAACACAGTATACAGATATTAAAGGTGTGAATTTATCCCAACTGAGCAAAGGAGTAAGCGGTTGAAGATGGATGGATGGATAGATGGAGCAAGCCACAGAGTGGCGACAGTGGTGAGGAAAAACTCCCTAAGGTGTTTAAGAGGAAGAAACCTTGAGAGGAACCAGACTCAGAAGGGAACCCGTCCTCATCTGGGTCACAACAGACATTATTAAAGAGACAATTATTGGTTTATATGAAATTTAAATGTCTCAGAAGAAGCCATAGTCCTAACAGTCTGGAATTGGAGCAGATTAAGCAGTACACCTGACGCAGGTCCAGGAGAGCAGAATGGACCAGGATCTTCCAGTGTCTCCATAAGTTCATGTTAGCTCGAGAGACGGAGAGAAAGACTGTTAGGACTGGGAAAAAAGTCTAGTCTAGTCAGGGTAGGCTAGATTGAACAAATACGTTTTAAGTCTAGACTTAAACACTGAGACTGTGTCTGAGTCCCGAACACTAAATGGAAGACTGTTCCATAACTGTGGAGCTCTATGAGTGAAAGCTCCTCCCCCTGCTGTAGCCTTCACTATTCGCGGTACAGTCAAATAACCTGCAAAAGATGGAGACAGACATCATGTATGATCCGTATTGAAAATCAAAAAAAAAAAAAAATAAAAAAAATGTATCATATTCTATGATCTTCACAGACGTCAGACCTATACCATCATCTAGTATATGTGCAGAGACGTGTACAATCTGTGCCAAGGCATATTAAAGCTGTTCTGGTGGGCCAACACCTTACACACTTCACCTCGTCAGTATAATGTGATGCATTCAGCATTAACCACATCGCAGAATTTGACCACATGAACACTTAATGCGATATAAAGCACATGAACAACTCTCGTCTGTTTACCTGTAGGATCACGTGCAACACTGAAGAGGTCCTTCTCAGACAAACTACATGAACTGTAGGAGTCAGTGGACTGTCATTTACTGTTTAGCATTTAAAAAAAATATTTTTATTGTATTACATTTCAAGACAGTCACTAACATTATTAACTTATATTAAATGAAATAATAGTATTTATATTAAATTGTAATAATTATTAAATGATGGGTTTCAATTTCGATTCCATCATGAATATCGGTTTTATTTTTACTATATAAAGCACTTTGTGGTTTTAGATTAAAGTATAAAATTAAACCAAGTAATTTAGTTCCTTGTTATTTTTTTTTGTTATGTAAGGCTGTACATAACTTTCAGTTACATACGTTAAGAACCCTTAAATAAAAAAATAATAATCGCCCCCCCCACCCCAAAAAAAAAAAACAAACAAACCCCATGAAGAACCCTTTGAGACCTGCATGACACAGGAATCTCGGTTATCTCACACTCCACATATACTATTTACAACAAAGACAAAATATGTGAACTCAAATGAATTGTTATAACTTAACAATCCCATCATGTGTGGTCATCAGGAAACCTTCCCTTATCTTGCTTCATCACAAGCCTACAATAGTGCAGATATTTGGTTTATGCGCTAAAGACATTTTAGATAGCATAATATCCTCATGAAGCTCGTTTCCCTTCCCGGAGACTCTTTTTGTTCCAGTGGGCAGACAGGATGGGAGCTGTGGTTTAAAAAAAAAAAAAAAAGTGAAGGAAAGATGAAGAAAGAGCGATTGGACATTAAAGTGCAGTCTCAAACCTCTCGCTCTTTTTCTCCCTCGCTTTTTTGTCTCTCTGTGGCACTAATCCACTGGGCAAACAACACAAACTCCCAGTAAATGAAAGGTCCTGATCCACAGGGGCGAGATGAGGGATAAAGCATCGTGATTAAGATTGTATTAATGGGGCCATAGGAGGCTGGAAGGCTTTAATCAGTAGTTGTGCTGCCTTAATCCCTTAACTTTAAGCTGCTGCTAACACTGTGATCCTCCCTCCTCCTCGGTCACTCGCACTCACGCAGACTCTCGAAAAGGATGGTCAAGGTGCCAGAGCAGGAGCCCAGTGAAATCGAGATGGAGCGAGCGAGACCCCGGGAGCAGCTGCGAGGAGAAACGAGGGAGATGTGGGGCCCGAGGGAAGAGGAGCTTTGGGAAAGGAAAGACAAAGAGAGGCAGAAATAAAAGGATACGAACAAGTTGGAGTGACAGGGAAAGAGAAAAACGACAAAGGGTGTGATGAAGATTCACCTCCATGACACATTGATTCATGTTCGTAAGCATTTGTCTGTCTTGCTGAAATATCAGACAGAAGAATAAACCCTCCAAACCTGTGATTAAACCAAATGATGCAAGCGGTTTGCTGTTTAAAATTACTCATCAGAGTGGTTCATCAAGTAATAAACCCGGCAGCGAAAGCTGTATAATAGTTTATATTAGGGAAAGTTTTCAGATAAGAGTTAGAGAAGAATAAAGACCAGGCATTGCAGTGTGATATTGTGAGGTGAGGCTGAAAGGGTGAGTTTAGGTCGTGAGCACAGACCCTTGCAAGAGTGCTAGGATGTCAGAGTTAAAGAGCTTCTAATGGGATGGTGATGCGGTCGTGTTTACCCTGCCTCCCCCTTCCACACGCCCACTGCATTGTGGACGTGGCCCAGCTTTGAGCCTCTACAATGGCTGGAGAGGAGGGACAGATGGATGGAGGCACAAAAAGAAGGCAAGGTAGGAGGGCCAGGCCGTGTGAGAGAGGGAGTCCTCCGTCCTGCTCACGCTGCTCACCGTGCAAAGAAATGGAGAAATAAAGAGAAAGCGATGGAAAGGAAAGAAAGAAATGGAAAAGGGGAGGGCAAGAGGTCGCAGCGGGATTTGGAGTACTATAGCTTATAGTCTACACACCCTGTAATACAGTATCTGCCTAGATGTGCCTGGAGCATGCAGAATAATGAGAATGATCATGAGTTTATAAAGTCACCTGGAAAAGTTGATGGATTGGTTCTATACTTTGATTCTACAATTGACATTTATATTCATCTTGTATATTAATAATATTGTACGTATAATGATCAAGCAGGTTCGTTATAATATGGGAACAAAGTAATATATATGGAGTTAATACAAACATTAGTGTGCAGTTTCAAGGGTGGATAATGATGGAACAAATACGATCTATTCATAATAAAAATGTTTTGTCCATATGGGGAAAAAAAATAAATAAATATCACATACATGTCACGTGATCATGTGAGTAAAATGAAAATCACAGGAGAAGAAGCACATGTGAAAAAAATGGAATGGAGAAAAAAAAAATAATAAAACCACAAAAACCCTAAAAAAAATTTAATAAATTTTAAGTCAAAACATAAAACAAGCGTATCTAATACTGAAATACTCAACATGCATCACATCAGACCCTGCTTTTAATGACTTATTTTTTTAGCTCTTCAGGGCAACGAACATGTCTACAAGCTTCTTGCGAGTCAGTGCTTGAAAACTGATCTACATTGACATTTGGCTGGCTATTAAATATTTAATCTACAATCAAAGACTGCAATGAGATGTTTGGTAAATAATTCAATATTTTGCAGTAGGCTAAATGCATTACCCGGCTAAAACACTGCTTTAAGGTTAACGCATATGTTCATTATATTATAAATAATATGTCTCAAATGTGATCCGTATACACGTATCAGAGCTGATACACTTTTAAAGAAAAAAAATTTAAAAAGGTAAACTGCTGATTCTTTCTAAAGGACTTCCTAAAACTAAAGCCACCATGCTCATTCGTGGTGCCACAAGCGCAGAGCCTTCCTTCAGTGGCCTCGCGTGCTCTTGTGAGTTTAACCCTACACCTCCAGGTGAGCCCCTCATCATTAATTTGCGCCGCATGTAATAAGCACTGAATGGCTTTGATTATGGGGTTGGGTTGAAGTGGGGGGATGTTGAGTGGAGGTGAGGGAGATGGGGAAAGGCCCCTTCAGTGTAAGATGAGGAGAGCTGAGGGACTGGGAGGGTGGACCTGCACACAGCAACAGATGGGCCCCAATGGTGCTCTCAGGTTGTAAACTTTCTGTTGGGAACATCTGTCCGTTTGTCCATATGCCACACACTCTCCCGATAAAATGATTTGCTCACCAGTCACTATGTGAAGTGCGGGCATCCGTCAAACTCATCAGCCGGAGGCAGCTAGTGCAGATTATTTTGAATATATGGGGATGAAAATGAATCCGAAGACTAACTGCCAAATGCTAATTCCTTGATTAGCATACAGCCTAAATATTGCACAAATTCGCAGCACCTGCTGCACTTGGCTGATGTTCTACAACGTGTCTCAGACAACAAATATTTTCTTAAGCGATTATATGGTGCTTTCCTGTTACATAATTTTCCCACCAAAATGTTGTATTTTTCAATTTGTTCTGTGCTGAGGGGATAAAGCAGAATTAAGCAGCTGAGTGAGGCTCTGTAGCCGGAGATCTGCATTACACATCAATCCAGAGCAGAGTAAGGGGGAGATGGGATAGTACTTCTAATCCTACTTCTCTCCCAAGACCCCCCCCCCCCCCCCCACACACACGAAGTGTTCCAAACCAACAGGACAGGAATTTGTGTTTAATTCCTCCTGATGATGCAAGATGCATCTTCGTAATGAAGTACGTGTCTGATACAGAAAGTATCCACACACACACACACACACAGCAGTATAATAAGGTCATACAAATGATCCATTCTGTACCGGGTCGCACTTCAGTTAATGCAGTATTCTTAAGCTTAATGTTTAGTAGAAAGCTACACATTACATCTGTTTTGGAAAATGTTGCCGGGGATGTAAATACCAGAGTTCGACAACATTGGAGTCAAATAACCACTTAGATATTATAAAATCTTTAATAGTTAAGACAAAAAAGTGCCTCATTTAAAAATAAAAAGCACATTAGTTCAGTGTGTATGAGAGTACTTTGGCAATTTATTAAGTTTTTCCATTTGCTCTTCAGGACCCATTTTAAATGAGTTTATCATTAGATTATAGTTCACCAAAAGTTGTTGTACATATAAATAATGTGTTAATAGTGGAAACCCATTTCCTAGATGTGGTTATGTTTTTCACAACCCTCTTTAAGAGCCACTGCCTTGCACACGTCTATACATTTTACACAAAAACATGACAGTACTCAAATAATTACAGAAAATCTGACCTGGGTTTGTCCACGCATTTCTTGTTTATGCTGAACCCATCAGAATAACATTTAAAAGCAAAAAAACAAAACCCTCATTACGTCAAGATAAAATTGATATCTAGGAAGTCCTGTGTAAAGGTCACAGGGATGACTAGATTGAGCATGTGTTAGAACTTAAATGCCATACTGCATTAGCCAGGAAGATGTCATGTTCTACCTTTACATAGAAATATGCAGTGTTAGTTCTGGATGTGTCGTTTGTGTCCCCTGCTATACACAGTGTCCAAAGTGACAGATGTTGCTGGGGCAACAGTTGGTATTGAGGGGGAGGAGCTTAAGACCATCTGCCCAGGGTCAAGGTTTGGATGAGTGGGGGCTTTTTTTTTTTTTTTAAATAAAAAGTGTGGCAAGTTGAGCTAAACGGCTAAAAATGTCGTAAATGTTTCATTTATTCAGTTCGTCGCCTGCAGGATTTGGTCAGGATTTGTGGGAAGGCAGAGCAAGTGCTAGGATTCATCCCCCCCCCCCCCCCCCCCAATCACACAAGCAAGGAACCCTGCATGACACTGCCTCCCAGTGGAATGCTGAGACAGCAAATGGTTATATTTTTGAACCAAATTAAACATGGACTTAAAAAGACAATATTTATTGATAAGAAAACGATTACAGATAACAAGACTTTAAAAAACCCTGAAAAACAAACTACAAAATCTCAAAAAGTAGTCTCAAATTTCTGCTGGTGACTTCCACTTGGTCACGGAAGTAAGCGATCTTCATGTGTGCCATTTTCCTCTGAGTTGAGAAAGGATGAAGTTGCACACTGAGTGGCAGTTCACACGTATGCAGTCTTAAATAAAAACCAAAAGTAGTTTTCAAGCAGCCTTACTTACCAAGTAATTGACCATCCTCCCATGCTCAAGGCGGAAAAAGTCAACAGCAGTGAGCTCGTCAGGGGATTTCATCTGTAGGAATCCACAGTCTGGAGAGCGTTTAGCGTGCTCAAACCTGTGAACACAAATTAAGCACATTTCCGTGAACAAGCTTAGATACAGCACCGTGTCCAGAGTACAGCAGTCTTATCGATTCCCTTACTCCAAAAAACACCTGATGTTTTTAAAACCATTAACTACAGGGAAAAACAACAAACCAAAACCCCTCTATGCTGCAGATCAGATCTCTGGCATACATACTGGACATCCCTGCTCTAATTTGTGACAGTGTTGAAGACAGCAGGCGATGGTGATTTATTCACTGCTAATGAAGGCAGGCCTACCAGGGAATATCTTCTGGCTCCCAGCCTTCCAGCTCTTTGAGGCAGTAGAAACAGCAAGCCACATCAGGTTCATTCTCACTAGGGATGTGCACAAAACCTGCCTTGGCCATCTGTAGGTAAAGAAAGGAGATACAAGTCTATTGGACTAGTAAAAAAAAAAAAAAAAAAAAAAAGGTACACATCTATACCAAGTTCATTAGTTGTACGTTTGCGTTTCCTCTGAAGTACACCATTACAACACAATCCCCCAGAAGCAGTGCAGGTGAACATCAACCAGTCTGTACACTATTTCAGTTTTTTTTTCCCTCTAAATCTTCAATTCAACTGAGTTTTCAGCTTGTTTACAGAAAACTACTTTAATTGCCAAAATTGCACGAAGTTGTTTCGCATGGTCTTTCACGGTGATTGTTGGTAAATGAAGCCTGACATGAATTGAAAAGGGCTTTGGATGAACGGACGCTTGTTGTGATGTCACATGATGCGTCTTGACCCACATCTGTGGCAATTTCGAAAAATTGCAAGCGCCTTAGAATACTGTGGAGTTTGTGTTCATTTCTGCAATCGTAAAACCCTGGAGAGACTGAAACATCGCGACTTAGACATGCGACGCTCATTCCAAGAGTGAGCGTCATTACGCTGGAATTAAATGAGCTACAAATTAAATCTTCATATATAATTTAACTGATTTTTGCCATGCCACAAACCACCTACATTTATAGCACTATATCTAGCCAGCCAAGATCGTGAACGCAAGCATACTTTAAGAACTTAAATACTTGTGTTGCATTTTGTTCACTAGTTAGTTTCATAGATTCGAACACAGTTTAAAATCTGATTAAACAAACAAGTCGGATCAAATTATTCTAAGCACAGTGCAGGTTATACCAGTTAAGGGCAGTGGGAAGGCTACTGATCAGAGGGTCGTGTTCAAATCCCAGTACAGCCGAGCTGCCACTGCTGGGCCCCTCAGCAAGGCCCTTAACCCTCAACTGCTCAGTTGCATTAATTAAATAAAATGTAAGTGACTCTGGATAAGGGCATCTGCCAAACGCCTTAAATGTAGTACAAGGTGTTACATCACAAACCTAATAAGCAACTGCAGAAATAAGGAGAAACAAAGCAGCACAGTGGTTAGAGGGTAGTTTTGCTGCCTTACAGCTCCAGGGTGACTGGTTAGATCTGGAGTTGGAGTCTGTGCAGACTTTTGAACGTTATGCCTGCATGGGTTTCCTCGAAGTTCTTCAGCCCCACAAAACAACAACAAAACACACACGTACATTTCCCCGAGCTGTGAAGGAGTGTGAATTAGTCGAACTGGTGTATTTCTGCTTCAAACCCAGTGCTCCCAAGATAAGCTACGGGATCCACCATGGCCGTGACCACTGGCTACTGAGGATAAATGAAAACCCAGAACCGGGTTTCAGAATTGTATTGTTATACTTGGCACATACAAATTAAAGTATATTCAGATATTCTCGTAAGGAACCTCTAAAGTAAAAGATGACCTACTGCAGATATTTCTTCTCAAGTAGGACATTAACACGCTCATACTCAGTTTAGATTCATTGTAGATGGGCTGGGGTGAAATATAGGGCTGTTTATTAGCAGTGGTTAACCACAGAGAAGTCACAAACAAAACCCAACAGCTGTTAGAGAGATAATCAGTGTAGGGTCAAGATTACAGCACCAAGCCCACTCATTCACACGTGGAGTGGAGTGAAATCCAGCCCCCAGGACCTTCAGCTAATGCTGCCCAAACGTCTGATTGACTAGCCACCCAGTGGCTGGTGTCACGTGACTCACCTGCTCGGGTGTGCACTGACAGTCCTCACGAAAAGGCCAGTCTGCAAACGTCTGCAAACGCTTCTCATAGCTGTACATTTGGTCGAAAGTCAAGAATCTTTCCGCAATAACGTCTGAATAATTCATAACGACACACAGGTTTAATAAAAGCCGTCAAAAAACGCGTTTATGTGCTGCCACAAGAGGAGCTAATCAAGCAAGGGCGGAGCTAATCAAGCAAGGGAGGAGCTAATCAAGCAAGGGCGGAGCTAATCAAGCAAGGGCGGAGCTAATTAAGCAGCCATGATTGATTTGGTTCAGCTGAGGTAAAATGGTGGTTATTTTTTAATAATGTGTGGATATGGATTAACTTATTAAAGCCATGAGTCACGTTTCTTGAGCTTTATTTATTTTTTTATTTTTATTCATTTTTTGCCCATGAAGTACTTAACTCGCTGTATTTCAAAATGAATGAACCACAGAGGAAATCAACTGAATTGACTGTTTTAGCTGCAGGAAGCTAGCAAGGACATGACTGATAATAGGGGAGAGTGGGGTTAGTTGTGACAGTTGTTCCCACCTGTTTTCAGGGCAAAGTAGCTAATGCTGTCTTCAGGTCATAATTACGAGGAGAAAGTGCTGGAAAGGCACCATAATGTTATAAATACAACCTGGGAACTTGTATTTTTCTATTAGCCCAGACTTGTAAATTAGAGGCACCTCCGTGGCTATGTTTACACACACATCAATATTACAAAATCAATTGGGATTTGGCAAAATTCTAATAATTATTGAGTCACGTAGGCTAATGAAGCAATCCCATCACTCGATTCAGATATAAGCCCTATTCGGATGGGCTTAGTTTTCCAGGGGGACTTTAGAGAAATCTGTGTTTCACAGATGTGCTTTGCCATTTTAATCCTGTTCGAATCACACAAATCATTCTCAAATGTTTTTCTCACATAACCGCTGGGAAAAAAAAATTAATAATCCGGAGCAATTTGCAAACATGAGAAACCGAATCCTGTCTGAATGAGAATGTCTGTGATTGCAGATAATATTATTTTTCACAATGATGTTACTTGTGTGTTTTGGCCAACGTGATGCTGCGTGCAATTCAGTATGGATGTACGGTTTAGAGCGTAATCACGTAAACTGTTAAGACTGGCCGCTGTAATATCAGTGTCACGTGATTACTCACCTTCATTTCTGCACTCAGTTAAATAATGTTTTAATTATAGTAATCACATCTTTATTTCAGTGGGTTTGTTATGAGCAGCCAGTTCTATAGAATCATGTGACGTTTATTTTAGTAAGTTTTTTTAATAAGCAATTTAAATACATTCAAATTAAATAAAAAAAATTAAGAAATGTAACTTTTTAAACTTAAAAGTACTTTATGCACACAATACACGCATCCAGAGCATGTGATCTACTGCGACGCCCAGAGGTACAAAACAGACCATCCCACCTCTGTAATAAACACAGAGATGTTTGTCCCGAGGAGCGCACGGTGGCTTAGTGGTTAGCACGTTCGCCTCACACCTCCAGGGTTCGAGTCCCGCCGGGTCCATGTGTGTGCGGAGTTTGCATGTTCTCCCCGTGTGTCGGGGGTTTCCTCCGGGTACTCCGGTTTCCTCCCCCAATCCAAAGACATGCATGTAAGTCTGATTGGCGTGTCTAAAGTGTCCGTAGTGTATGAATGTGAGTGTGTATGTGATTGTGCCCTGTGATGGACTGGCACCCTGTCCAGGGTGTACCCCGCCTTGTGCCCGATGCTCCCTGGGATAGACTCCAGGTTCCCCATGACCCTGAAAAGGAGTACGCGGTTGAAGATGGATGGATGGATGTTTGTCCCGTCCGAATTGGCATATGGAATCACAGATAAGAATTGTAACTCAGACTACATTTATAAAACTAGTCCTGTCTGAATAGTGCTTTACCTAAATTCTGATTCGTGCAGGACTTGTAACAATGTGACATCACACTGGAGAGAAAACGCGACCGACTCATTTTGAGACACTGTTTAGTATTTATGGGGAATATTTGGGTGGTTGTGTACACACACTGCCGACACACATTTATGTTAAAACACCATGAAAAAGTGAATTTTGTATAAGAGGTCACCTTTAAATTACATTATGAATTTGTATATGTCTCCCTCTGCTGGAAAAATTAAGTACTGAACCCATATAAAGATTTTGTTTCCTCAGTGTGTGTGTGTGTGTGTGTGTGTGTGTGTGTGATCACTAAAAAAAAAGAATTTCTGTACTGACAAAAAGACGGAAATGTTGTTTACTTAAAACTCACTGATAATGGAAGCATAAGGGCAATTGTTGAATCCAGTCAACAAGCTTGATTAAAACAATTTAACAAAAAATGAGTTATACTTTACATTAAATTACATTTAGCAGACGCTTTTATCCAAAGCGACTTACAAATGAGACACACTCACACACCAATGGGAGCAGAGCTGCATGCAAGGTGCTAGCTTGCCATCGGGGGCAACTTAGGGTTCAGTGTCTTGCCCAAGGACACTTCGGCATGGGATCACCCGGGCCGGGATTCCAACCACCAACCCTACGATTAGTGGATTAGTGGACAACCCGCTCTACCGACTGAGACACAGCCGCCCTTTGTTAGTTGCATTATTGATGTAGTGCGGTTGTTTTCATGGCATGTTGCGACAGGACACGTACACACATGGCAGTGCTCAACTGTCTGATGGCAATCAAGCGATCACACCTGTGTCCGAAACCACGTACTTATATACTATATAGTAGGTAAATAAACGTATTTCTGCTACTATGTAGAAGTTAAGTACACGGTTTGGGACGCAGCCCATGGCTTCAACAGTCATCTATTTACACATATATCATGACATATAATTTACTGCACTTGAAGAAAAAACACCCAGAACTATATACGGTACCATAACGAAGACCAACTGTATGTCCAAAATGTATGCAAGAATATTCTGGAGTTAACGTCGGACGGCGTGGCGTTGGGACGTAATGACTAGTGCCGTTAATCAATTTATGTTCTAGAACATGTAAAACAGGAACATGACAGGAGTATTCTAAAAGTGACTCATGTAAAACACCTTAATCACAATATTGTCTTATTCAGAATAAGGTCAATAATTAGATTACTGCTGTCCATGTAAACGTAGTCATAGATGGTTATGACGAAACAAAAGTTATTAATTTTATTAATCGTGTCATAACACGACTGAAACCACATGCATCCCTCTGCTGGAGAAACTGAGTACTGAACGACAGACGGGGATTCTGTTTCCGGCGTGCGCATGCTACTCATAAATTTCAAATTTACGACTAGAAATTGAGATTACAACTTGGCATGCTTTCAGGTGCTCACAGTCAGACTAACAAATCAGAATGGACACTGTGGTGTTGTGACTGTCGTTTCCTTTTATGAGACACGCACTAAATACTTCGTATTTAATTTAAAATACGACATGCATCTCTTATCAAAGCGCACAAAGTTACTCTCATTGTGCAACTGTGTCATTGCAGTGACATTTCTTAATATTAATACAAAGTTTAATACAAGTCATGTCTTAATATATGATTATGATCATTCCAACATGATATTATGGGCAGCTGTGTCTCAGTGGGTAGAGCGGGTTGTCCACTAATCCACTAATCGTAGGGTTGGTGGTTGGAATCCCGGCCCGGGTGATCCCATGCCGAAGTGTCCTTGGGCAAGACACTGAACCCTAAGTTGCCCCCGATGGCAAGCTAGCACCTTGCATGCAGCTCTGCTCCCATTGGTGTGTGAGTGTGTCTCATTTGTAAGTCGCTTTGGATAAAAGCGTCTGCTAAATAAATAAATGTAAATGATATTAACACTTTGTTGGCGGTAATGTTTGGCTGAAATTGGCCAAAGCTTATGGTGTATATGTAATACTCCAGTATTTGTGCACTTTCTGAAACAGTAATGCACTTTATCGTGTAGTTTATTGTTGACTGTTGAGCTGTACCCAATTACCAGCAACACTGCTGTGTGGCAATAAAACAATCATGAATCGTGTCACAATCAGACAATATCAGAGTAACGCGCTGTCTCTGGGAGTGGTTGGCAGGGTTATGCTGTTAACTTCTGGAATCTGTTTTTGTTTGGCAGACTCAGAGAAGGCACAGCACTGCCACTGTGCTCCTGTAACTCTATCCCTCCCTGCACCCGGCTGCTGAAATGTGCTTACTGGCCCAAAATACAGCCCTGTGCCCTTCTCCAGGAAAGTCATGCATAGTGTGTGGGCTACCATATTAATGTGTGGTTTGGAAGCTTCCTTAACTAGAATTTTTGTAGAAATGTTTCATCGAAGACATTCATTTGTGGAATGTTGATGGTGTGGCCATGTCTTTTTTTTAATGCCTACTGATGAGTGTACGCACCGCGGGTGGTTTACGTCAGGCTTACTCAGTCTAGTGTGTCATATTAGGTATGACATTTGGCACATTCATTTTGGACCTCTACTAATCCTTGTTGATGTGTCTTAGATGTTGAGTGGGAGCATGCGACCATTGGCTGAGCTACTGTAGATGTCATGCTTATTCCTGGTGGCTTGCAGCAGCAGGTGGAAACTTCATGGATTTCTATATGTTAATAGAAATAGAGACCTCAGGATTTGTTTTCCCAGCACATGTGCTCCTCTAAAGCCATGTTGTGCGCTAAGAAGTATACATGTACGGTATATGTTGTCGCATTTCCACTGTGAAACTTTATGGGCTTAACTTAACTTTGATATTAGAATAAAAATTCAAGGTTGTATTCAGGCCAACAAACTAAAGCAAAAATGAGTTTACTAAATGGGAAATAGAGGATAAAATAAACGATAGAAGATCCACAGACATTTCCATCAATAGTGTTTGTAATGCGTAAAATGGTGAAAAGATAAAAATGGTATTAAAAATAAAAGAATTCTACATGTGTGTCAATGTCAGATCAGAATACATGACAGTGGATATGGGACAGGAGCACAACCACGGATACATACGCTCTTAAAAGACTCAGTTATCTGTGAAACATGAATATCCTGTTAAACACTTCTGAAAACCCATTACACGTTGTAAGTGTCTTTATTAAGCATTATGCGTTGTTAACATGAACATGTTGCATTCATCACATCTTATATCACTAATAGTACCGAAACCCAGTCCCACGTTGCATAGTGCATTACAATACCTCGCTTGTTTTTTTCTTCTTGTTCTTTATTAAATGAATCACACTACAGAAATGATCAGGAACTTTACAACATATTGTAAAGTTCAACAACAAACAACTCCACAGTCCTGGGTTTGATCCTGAGCTCAGGTTACTGTCAGTGTGGCACTGTGTTCATGTGTGGGTTTCCTCTGGGTTCTCTGGTTTTCTCTACACAGTCCGAAAACATGCAAATTAGCTATGCTAGACGCCCCTAAATTCGAACGAGTTCCGTGACCAGGATGAAGTACGTCTATGGCTAAACATAATGCACTAAGCAAATCGGGGACGAATTTCTTTTGTATTGACGCTATAATGTATTATGTACAGTATATGTTTTATAAATGCAATATAAACGTGGATATAAACTTGAATGCCTTTCTGTAAATATATACGAATGTGCGTAATGCATAACGTGTTATTTAGAGCTCTTTTAACATATGGGTTAAGAAGAAAGATTTAAACCTATGTAGGCACTGCAGTGTTGCCATGTCTCCTCTGCTCAAATTCTGTCTCTTGGCCTCCATGTCCTGTATGTCTCTGTATATATCTCTTATATCATTGACACTTGACTCTACAGCCTCTCGCACTCCGCCTTGCTCTCTCACCCTATCACTTGCTCCCCATCTATCCCCCCCCCCC
>JAFFST010046253.1:17543-25043 GCA_022414735.1 Noturus placidus | reverse complement strand
TTCAGTCAATATGTAATTTAAGCTCGGAGTCTGTATAACTTGTTGATTCAGAGATGAAAGAATCCGTATTCAGTCAGTATGTTTACATGGACAACAATAATCCAATATTAACCTGATTAACACAATACTCTGATTAAGAATTATACAGCAATTTTTAATGACCTTAATCTGATTAAAGTCATTCTCGAAGTAAACACAAAACGATTTAAGACATGTGGAGTATTCCTGTTTTAGTCACATTATCGACGTGTATTACAGACATGTACACGCCTTAATCACATTATTAACATTATTAATTACTATTCACATTATTAATCACATTATTAGCACATTTTAGTGAGAGTTTTCACCACATTTTGTGACAGGACACATACACATACGGCAGTGCTCAACCTTTTTATGGCAAACAGGAAAGTACAGCTGCGTCCCAAACCGCGTACTTACCTACTATAGGCCTGTAGTAGGAGAAATACATGTATCTCGGCTGCTATATAGACAGTAAGTACGCGGTTTGGGACGCAGCCCACGGCTTCAAGCAGTCGTCTGTTTGCATGTACATCATGACAAATAATCAACTGCACCTAAAGTGTCCGAAAAATGTTAAAAAAATAAAAACACCCAAAACTGTATACAGTACCATAACGAAGACCGATATGTATGTTGATATGTGAAATTCTGGAGGGAGTGTCGGACGGCGTGGCGCGGTGACGTAATGACGTGTGCCTTAATTGAACTATAACATGTAAAACGGGAACATGAAAGGAGCATTCTCAAAGCATTCTCTTACTATATTGTCTGAGTGTAACTCAGTGTGAAATAAACATGTAAGTGCCTCAGTTGTGACCTGATGGAACACAGATTCCACAAAAGCTTACTGGAAAAAAGTTAGAAGTGGAATTACTTTTATTATATCTCCCCATGGCTGGACAGTCGGATAAATGCTCTATATACAAATAGTTTTGATAAGACATTATCTCATGTCTCTTAACCCATTATTGTCAGCAGTTGTAGTTTTGACTATGAATTATATAACTGTGTGTTTTAGACTACACTTAGGCTTGAGTGCGTTTTGAGAAAATATGAAGTTTCCATTCTTTTTGCACTATACAGCAGAAGTATTCAACTCAACAAGGTGCCTGTGTAACAAGATAATCAATGTTATTCACTTCACCTGTCAGTGGCTTTTGCTATGGTTGATCAGTATATGATCTGTAACTAGAACTTAAAATTTAGACAGTAAGTGAACGTTCGATTCTTGAAGTTCATGTGTTGGAAGCAGGAAAAATGGGCAAGCGTAAGGATCTGAGCGACTTTGCCAATTGTGATGTCAAGACGACTGGATCTCCTATATCAGCAGGTCTTGTGAGGTGTTCCCGGTATGCAGTGGTTAGTACGTACCAGAAGTGGTACAAGGAAAATTGAATTGAATTGAATTGAAGGTGAACTGGTGACAGGGTGATGGACCACCAGCGCTCACTGATGCGTGCAGAAGCGGTGGCTAGCCCGTCTGGTCTGACCCCACAAAAGAGTTACTATAACACAAATTGTTGAAAACGTTAATGCTGGCTATGATAGAAAGACATCAGAACACACAGTGCATCACAGCTTGCTGTGTATATGACTGCGTAGCTATAGACTGTTCAGAGTTCCCATGCTGCCTTCTGTCTACTGCTGAAAGCGCCTACAATGGGCATCAGAACTGGACCATGGAGCAATCGAGGAATTTTACATGATGTTTTCTTTTACATCATGTGGACGACTGTGTGTGTGTGTGTGTGTGTGTGTGTGTGGTTTATCTGGGGAAGAGATGGCACCAGGATGCACTTACAAAGGAGCAGATAAGCAACTAACAGTGACTGAAATTGAGCAAAGTTATATTTTAATATTTAACCATTAATTATTAGTTCAAGCTATAAGTAAGACAAGGTGAAGTGGTTATGTTTTGTTGTGCATCACATGTATGTGTCACTTACCACTTCTGAGTAGAACAATGGACTCAGATAAGACATCTACGTATTGTCACGATTTCCCCTTGATGCAGCGTGCTCTAAGCGCGAATGCGCGAGCACCAGCTTTTCTGTTGTTTACAGTAGTGACATTTGGACACATGTTTGTTTATGTTTCTGTCATGTCTCCTCCCTGTTCTGTCATTGGCTGGGATTTCACGTGGGTCTTAATCGCCCTCAGCTGTGAGCATTTACGACACTGATCATGTCCACATATATACCGCGCGCCTCCCAGCACACAAGGCGAATTATTGAGTTAGAATAGATTACTCATAGTTTAGATCCATGTTAGAGTTATCATTAGATTTAGTTCCCGCTGGGTTATCTGCTCCTAGTTCCATGTCATAGTTCATGTTTCTTGTTTTGTTTATCGACCCTGTTTTCTGTGACCTCGACCTTGATTCTTGATTCCTGCCTTTCCCGTTTATGCCTGTTTGCCGATCGTCGGACCCTTGCATGTTTATGGATTACGTTGATGGATTTACCTGCCTGTGTCTCTCTTAAATACAACTGATATCCTGCGCTTGCATCCGTCTGAACTTCCTCACGTCACGAAACGTGACACGTATTTTGAACTTGAAGTGGAGAATAAACACACACTTCTCTCTATTAAACTATTTGGCTTTTTATTATTATTATTATTATTATTATTATTTTTTTTTTTAGCAAAACAACTACTCTGAGAAGGTAAATAAAAGGGAAAAATCTATGAAAATGTGTGAAAACTTGATAATCTGAATTATGAGTAATTTGTATACATGCCTGTGATTGGCCTCAACAAGCTGCAACAGATGCTCTACTACAGAAACTTCAATTGTTTATCTTTAGGAAACTGGAGTCTATGAACTGCAGTGACTTTTCCCCACACTGGTTAGTATTTTTTCAGTGCTCGGTTTGAACGTCTGAAATACTTGCTGGGTCCACATCCAGACCGCGGATCACCAGTTGACGACACCTGGTATAGGGAAATGTGTTGATTACAGATGCAATGATAAAAGATTAGGCTGAAAATGTCATATTTTATGTAGTATCAGTAGTATTTCTTTAACCTGAACACTTTCCTTTTCGCAGTGCCAAAGTTATTAGGCAGAAAGATAATGAAAGAACGGATCGTTTAACGTAAAGGCTAATCCACTTTATATACACATAGCTCCCTGTTGCTCTCCTGTTCCAGCCTGGGTTGAAGCAGCTGTTGATGATTGCAGGAGGTAGAAAGGACAATATAACTGCTATGACACATCCTTTTGTCAAAGCCGTTAATAAATCCCGGGACCGTGAGTGCACGCTCATTTAAGATCTGTTGGAGAGCTTTATTATAGCTTGCATTCTCTGGAGCTGACATTTGCCCTCGAAACAATGCTGTTATGCAGGTGATAGTGTGCAGTATGAGCAGTGTCTGGCATCAGATGACAGCATGTATGCACAGGTGGGTGTGCATCTGTGTACATGTGTTTTGAGCGGGTGTGTTTACTTGTATAGACGTGCTATTATGTTGTTATGTTAGTAGGCATACTGTAATGCACACACAATGGCTGTGCCTTTTCTCTCTCTCTCTCTCTCTCCCTCTCTATTTCTCTCGCCCTTATGTGTGGTGTACTGGGCTATTATGAGTGTCAGCTGGCCTCTTTAGTATTCCCTTCACTACTCACTGACTCACTGCTCAAGCCTGAGACAAGGAAAAGGAGAAAGACAAGGAAAAAGAGCTGAATACAGAGAAATGAGATACTAAATAAAAGACAAATTTTCCCATCTTTCCGGCTGATGTTTGCGTACATCTTTTTATACATGTGCAAAGTTTTGAGGGCTTATCATAGATGGTTTATTTACAGAGATTCATGAGCACCATTCAATTATTTAAAAAAAAATTAAATAAATCATTAAATTGAGCTACTGCAGCTAATTGCTGTGCCTCTTCCTTATGTTCGTCTTCTTGTCTTTCCCCGCTGCTTGTTTCTTTACATTTTTCTGATTAACCCCCCCCCCCCCTCCAGTCTTTTCTCTCATCGTTCCATGTCTCCTCATTCCTCTGTCAGGTTGAATTTAGTTTAATCTCTTCAAGCTCCTCTGCCCTGTCACCTTCTATTCCATCTCTTGTTTTCCTCTAGCACTCTGTCCCCCCTCCTCCCCACTCACCTCTCCCAAAAATTCATCTACAAGCTGAAAGACTTAGGAGCAGGAACTGTAATCCTGCACACAGTGATGCAGCTACAGAGCTAGAGAACGAGCCATGGTCAGGGGATGGAAGGTAATCCCCCTTTACAAGTCTAGTGTCACATGGAGTCAGAGAAGAGGGAGGGAGCAATCTGGCAGATGAATGAGAGCAGCACGAAGGGGGTTCTGTGAGTTGCCTTGACTGGCATAAACAGTCCGATGATGAGCTGGTGAAACAGAGGGAAGGAGATGGAGGACGAGATGGAGGGAGAAATAAGGAGAGGGGGACGGTAGCGTTCTGGGTCCAATACTGTCTCCTGCATGCTTCCCACTCTGAGGAATGACAAGCGGCTGCTGCCTTTACGATTGGCTGCAAAGGCTACCAATCAGCGTGCAGGCATGTAAGGTGCCTTTAGGTTAAACCCAACCCCAATATGAGAAGGAGGGAGAAAGAGAGAGAGAGAGAGAGAGAGAGAGAGGGGGGGGATCTGAACAGAGCAGAGCAGAGCAGAGCAAAGCAGAGCAGGCACCAGCTTGACAGTGTTACTAAGGCATTTTGTCCACACTCTGTGATGAATGGCTCTGTTGAAGGGAAATAGCTAATCAGCCGTCTGTAGGGACACCTTATCCGTCCTGCTTCGACTTCCCTGGATCTAACTCACTCACTGACTGGATCCCTCTGTGTCCTCACCACCTTCCCAAATGCCCCTCTCTGACGTCTAACTAACTGCCCTCTGTCTCACCTGAGAGGAGCAGAGGACCTCTAACAACCCCCACCCCAAAATTACTACCACCTCTTCTCCTCCTCCTACTCCTCCGCCTCCTCCTCCTCCTCTCCACTGTTCACCTGGACAGAGCAGGCACAAGACAAGGGACACACGATGGACTGCAGCTATGCTCTCAGACCTCAGATAGTGTTTGCTGATTGATCTGCCTCTTTTTTTTCGGAGAGGAGAGGAGAAGAGGAGCGCAGAGAAGAATTTGGGATCAGGTTCTCCAGGAGCATCAAAGAACACAGTGGTGAAGAAGCCGTCTGAGTTTGTCAGGATGATTTTGGGTAAGTTTTCTCTGGGCGCTTTATCAAGGTTCGACATCTTTATTGCATTCTTCAAATCCTTTCACAGTTTAAACGCAGAGATCTATGACTCACACACACACACACACACACACACACACACACACACACACACACACACACACACACACATTTACTGTCTGATTTAATAACTCTAGAGTGTGTGATAAGACTTGCAGGGTGCGTGGCCCCTGGCTGTTATCTTTAGGGTGAATGTGTTCTGGCAGTAAAGGTCATGGATTTGGAGAGTGTTTGGAGAGTGTTTGGAGAGTGTGTTGTCTGGCCACGTTCTTCATTAATAGTTGAATTTTTGGAGTCGCCCCAAAATTGTGCGTCACGTCATGTTGTATTTAAAGCTACGTACCAATTTAAAATGACATTATTTATTCACAGTGTTGCATTGTTATGAGTCCCACGTTCATTATACTAAAACTGCTTATTCAGTATATACTTTGTACTTCATATGTACATAAAGTGAGTGACAGTTTATTAGGTATAGCTAATCTTGCAATTACTAAAAAGTCGGTGTGTGTATGTTACTGAAATGCTGGGATGAAGTAAGATCCTACATCGTTAATCATAAGCACAAATGAACAGCAGTAAAATCTGAAGTTAGGAACAGCCAATCCACCATCTTTCCTTCTCCTCTGCAAAGTAGAGTGTTTAAGACTGGGATGGTTGTTTTTATATATGAATTTAAGTCGGTGGGGGAATGGGAATGGAGAGGAACCCGTGAGCTAACAAAATTAATTCTAGTCAGATTGTTAATTTTTACAATGGAAACTCAGGCTTGAGGATAAATGGGGAGGCTAGTCTATCTATCTAGATTATCCTGCACCGTGGTAAAAGCTAAGAAGTACGTTGAGTGAGATAGAGATGCTAGAAGTTTCCACCTGATTTGTAAGCTGAGATGTGTATGGAAGTCCAGCTTGCTCCATCAGTGTGATCTCCAACTCACCAAGTCATTGTCTTGCATAAAACATGCATAATAATTATGCAAATCCTATGCTAAGAAGTGTGCTGCCTTCACAGTCACCAGATCTCAATCCAAGTGAACACCTAGGGTAGACTTTGGAGCAAAAGGTGCGACAGCTCTCTCCACTAAATAGCGTTTGGAAGAACATCCTTCAGTACACTTGAACTTGAAGCTGTTTTGGTGGCCCAACACCTTACTATCTTTTACTTTATGGAGGTTTTTCCTTTACTGCGTCACCTGTCTGTATAGAAATGATTCCGAAGCACTTTGCTGAAACAGTTTTTTTTTTATCGCTGTAAACTTTATATACTGTATTACACTGCACTGCAGTTACTGAGTGGTTTCTTCTTCATATATATTTCATCCACACAGCACTGCGTGTACATTAAACCTGTAAGGTTATCGATCTGAAGCACTACTGTAACTTAAGAACTTATTTAGCGTCTTTAAATAAAATGATTTCATTCATAGATTATTTTTCTTTCTTTATTAAAAAATTTTTTCACTTGACACAGGTCTGGGTGTGTTTGTGGTTTGAGTAGGCCTGTGTGAGTCGACGTTGGTTCAATGTGTTGTTATGTACTGGCTCTGTTCTGCTGTCGTGTGTCTGTACCGGTGCAAGCCGCTTTACTGCATGCATGCCTGGGCTAATTCAGCAGTGACGCCGATACGTTCCGCACGGCACGGTGTTCAGAGAGCCGACTCTAATGATTATAGGGTCTGTGATGTGGTGCGTTTCAGACTGACATTATCACACTTTTACTGAACTCTTACTGCGTTTAGTCCAGGTGTATGTTCAGTAATGGCGGGTTCTTGTGCCATGTTTATGTGTGCACATGTGTTGAACTGGACGCAACACTCTAACAGGATTTCTGTGATGCTTAACATGTTCTGTCAAGGTCCAGCATTGGCTTTGCTACAACATGCAGCCACCTATTTGGATTATGTGTCTTTTTTGCTCTTGGTGCTTGGATGCAGAACCTGTTTTCAGCCTCATTTAACTCATAGACGAGTGCAGATCCACTCCACATACCGCCAGACATTTGTGACTAGAACGATGTGTTAATAGCATCATTAACCCTCTAATAACAGCTGTCATCCTACAGTCTAATCACTCAGCACTGCTTCTCGCCGCATCTCACACGTATTTTTACTCCAGACTAGGTGATACTGTATAATTTGCGTTTAGCTAACACACACACACACACACACCCACACACACACACACACACACACACACACACACACATACACACACACACGCGCACACTCTCTCTCACTCACACACACCT
>JAFFST010046251.1:4527-24560 GCA_022414735.1 Noturus placidus | reverse complement strand
GTTTTGGATCATTGTCTTGTTGGAAGACAAATCTCCATCCCAGTCTCAGGTGTTTTGCAGACTCCATCAGGTTTTCTTCCAGAATGGTCCTGTATTTGGCTCCATCCATCTTCCCATCAATTTTAACCATCTTCCCTGTCCCTGCTGAAGAAAAGCAGGCCCAAACCATGATGCTGCCACCACCATGTTTGACAGTGGGGATGGTGTGTTCAGGGTGATGAGCTGTGTTGCTTTTACGCCAAACATAACGTTTTGCATTGTTGCCAAAAAATTCAAGCACCTTCTTCCACATGTTTAGTGTGTCTCCCAGGTGGCCTGTGGCAAACTTTAAACGACACTTTTTATGGATATCTTTGAGAAATGGCTTTCTTTGCACTCTTCCATAAAGGCCAGATTTGTGCAGTATATGACTGATTGTTGTCCTATGGACAGAGTCTCCCACCTCAGCTGTAGATCTCTGCAGGTCATCCAGAGTGATCATGGGCCTCTTGGCTGCATCTCTGATCAGTCTTCTCATTGTATGAGCTGAAAGTTTAGAGGGACAGCCAGATCTTGGTAGATTTGCAGTGGTCTGATACTCCTTTCATTTCAATATTATCGCTTGTACAGTGCTCCTTGGGATGTTTAAAGCTTGGGCAATCTTTCTGTATCCAAATCCGGCTTTAAACTTCTCCACAACAGTATCTCGGACCTGCCTGGTGTGTTCCTTGTTCTTCATGATGCTCTCTGTGCTTTAAACACAGAGACCTCTGAGACTATCACAGAGCGGGTGCATTTATACGGAGACTTGATTACACACAGGTGGATTCTATTTATCAACATTAGACATTTAGGTCAACATTGGATCATTCAGAGATCCTCACTGAACTTCCGGAGAGAGTTTGCTGCACTGAAAGTAAAGGGGCTGAATAATTTTGCACGCCCAATTTTTCAGTTTTTTATTTGTTGAAAAAGTTTGAAATATCCAATAAATTTCGTTCCACTTCATGATTGTGTCCCACCTGTTGTTGATTCTTCACAAAAAATTACAGTTTTATATCTTTATGTTTGAGGCCTGAAATGTGGCAAACGGTCGTACAGTTCAAGGGGGCCGAACACTTTCGGAAGGCACTGTAGATGTGGATTCACTGTGACCCTGACCAGGATAAAGTGCTTATTGAAGTTCAATGAAGCACTGTCTTAATTACTCCTGGATGTTCTACAGCATCTCCTGCCTTATTGTAGTTTCAAATTAGGACATCTGGATGATGTTCAGACATCATATGACTCATGGAGTCTCTTATCACAGCCTCTTTGATTGGGTTCAATTCATGAAACAGTGTTTTGTTTCTTGGATCCAAATGGAAGTTTATATTAATCATGTATTTTTTTCTGATGGTCATAAGGACTTACATAGTTTTAACTCTATACACAGTATATTTTATACTAATATGACTTGGTTCACCTCCATTCGTTTTATTCCTCCAACTCCCCGTCCCCCATAGTATGAAGCATCTACAGTTGGCCATTTTTTCTTTGGCATACCATCCTCATCGTCTGACTCCTGACAGAAAAAGACATTCCACAGAAAATTAAGGTAAAGAAATTCATCTGTTCACAACAAAGCATTAACAGTGGAGCATCTGCTTTACACTGTGTCTCCTTCACCCATTCACACACACCAATGGTAGCAGAGCTGCCATGCAAGGTGCTAGCTTGCCATCAGGCGCAACTTAGGGTTCAGTGTCTTGCCCAAGTTCTCTTCGGCATGTGGAGTCATCTGGGCTAGGAATCGAACCACCAACCCTACGATTGGTGGATAACCCGCTCTACCAACTGCGCCACAGCCTCCCATGACAGTGTCTCAGAGACAAGTAAGCATGTTCCACAACAGACATGCAACATTTATTTTCAAAATAAGTACTATTCAAATGGGATAAGCGTCGCCTTTCGGAAAAGTACTTTTAAATGTCAAGTATATTTTACATTTACATTTATTCATTTAGCAGACGCTTTTATTCAAAGCGACTTACAAATGAGAGCACACTCACACACCAATGGTAGCAGAGCTGCCATGCAAGGTGCTAGCTTGCCATCGGGGGCAACTTAGGGTTCAGTGTCTTGCCCAAGGACACTTCGGCATGGGATCACCCGGGCCGGGATTCGAACCACCAACCCCACGATTAGTGGATTAGTGGACAACCCACTCTACCGACTGAGCCACAGCCGCCCCATATTTTATTTTTATGAATTTTTAAGTCAGACAATACTTGGGTTTGTTTTGTTTTGATGGCAGACAGTAGAAAAAATGCTTCTATTAGTGTCTTTAAATGAAAGAAAAAGTGCAAAAAACATCTATTCCCACTGGATACAATTTAATCTTTACCAATATGTGAATTTGGATGTGATGTATATTACCTGGAGTTATTTGTACTGGTCATTTTTGCTTCATGGGTTATATATAGCAATTTTAAAGAAGTTAAAGGAAAATACTACTTACTGGCTGAGGGGGTGGAGGTGGAGGGGGCTCTCTGATAACCTGTGGACAAATTACAGATAAATAAAAACATTTATTTATTCAGTTAAAATAAAAATAAAAAATCCCAGTAACATCCTGCCCTTATCATATTTCATTATCTTGCCATTGCCTAGACCTTTAATATTTTCTTACTAGATACAGGACACAGCCCCATTCCATGGAGCAGGCAACATGCATCCCAGAGTTTAACCACAGAGCTCCACTACAGCCACAGACTCAAGACCTCGGGCTCTACAGTTTTTTTTTCTTCTTTTTTCCACTTGAAATTAGCCATAAATTTATTTTATCAAGATCTTGGAGGCCACGAGAAAAGGCAGACAAAAAAAAAAGAAGTCAGTGAGGTGTAGACTTACTACTGTGCAGCACAGGGGCCAGAACCACCACATGAACAACAGAGCCAACAACAGGAACAGGACCAGCAGGGTAATTAGAAGAATAGTACCATCAAACTGCAAGAGAAAATGGGAGAGAGAAAAAAGTGTATTCTCATTTATCTCATTCCTATGCAATGTCATTGCTTTTCTAATTTAAATAATGACTGGCAAACCACATGTACAGGCCTCTACTGACCAGGATTACAATTAAGAGCAGGGCATAATGAAAGCAGTTAGGGGTTAGTGGAAAAACATGCCGCGTTTTAAACCTAGTAAGACAACGAACGTGATGTTTCTCCTTTGTGGGTAAGAGCCTGCTACTGCTCAAATTCAGCTCAAAGATCTGTAGGAGATTTTGGGATCTTTAATCTCTATAGTCCCTGTGGTTTGGCTGTAGAAAGAGCAAAGAGGGGGAAAAAAAAGAACTCACTGCGAGTTAAAGAGACCCCTCTTGCAAAATTTAGAGATAAGAGGTGGGTCTAAAAGCAAAGAGAGAAATGAGCAAAATAGAAAAGTGGAAAATGGATAAAGAAAGCTAATTATATAAGTAAGAGTTGCCAAATATTCTTTTAATGCATATTTCACTAATTTACTATTTTACAAATCTGTTACCATGCACTTAAAAAAAAACATTTGTCAGCAATACATATACAACCAGTGACTCTCTTGTGGTTACATGTGATAGAATGTGATTGTGTGTGTGTGTGTGTGTGTGTGTGTACTTACACACTCAGTTGTGGTGATGTGTACTGAGCTGGTGATGAACGACAGACCTTCATTCATGCTTACTTGCAGATATACCACCCTGATGCAGACAGAAAACTCAAGATTTGTTTGGAAAATACTCACATCACAACTTAATAATAACCATTTACTCTTGCATTCTTTACTCTTGTAATAATAACCATTTACTCTTGCATTCTTTACTCTTGTAACCACATCCCTTTCATTTCAGTTTCACTGTAGTTACTGAATAGTTCAGAGTATGTCCTTTTCAAAGTAATGTGCTTTAAGGTGAATAACTGAGAGTTTGAGGGGTTAAAACAGCACAGCACAGTCAAACACAAAAGAGCTAGACAAGAATATGACTGCAATAAATAAATAAATAAATAAATAAATAAATACAAATAGGACTGGTACCTGCTGATAAAAGTGACTCCTTTCAAAATAAGTCTCTGGTATATAAGTCATAGGGTTTAAATAAAGGCTTCTTATTTGACTGGTTCGACCATTTTAGCATAACAAAGTCATCACACTGCAACAAGCATTTTATGCGCATTGTGTAAAGTAACGTGCATTTGCCAAATTTTATTGCTCAAACAAGATTATTCTACAGCAAAAAAGTTTTACTCTTTTGATATAAATGTATGCATTTGTATGTATTCAAATATATTTAAATTTCACATGCAGTTTTGACTGGAATGTTAGAAATACTGATTTAAAAAGTAAATAGTAAATGAAAAGTACATACATCGGCTTGGTAGGGTTCAGACATTTAGACTAGAGATGCACCAATACTAAATTTCTCAGCCGATACTGATAACCGATAGTTCTGCCTTTATATTCCTTATTTTAAATGAATATTAATTAATTCCACAATTCTGAAAAAAATGTACAGTGGAGGAAAAAAGTATTTGATACTCTGCTGATTTTGTACGTTTGCCCACTGACAAAGAAATGATCAGTCTATAATTTTAATGGTAGGTTTATTGGAACAGTGAGAGACAGAATAACAACAAGAAAATCCAGAAAAACGCATGTCAAATTTTTTATAAATTAATTTGCATTTTAATAAGGGAAATAAGTATTTGACCCCCTCTCAATCAGAAAGATTTCTGGCTCCCAGGTGTCTTTTATACAGGTAACGAGCTGAGATTAGGAGCACACTCTTAAATGGAGTGCTCCTAATCTCAGCTCGTTACCTGTATAAAAGACACCTGTCCACAGAGGCAATCAATCAATCAGATTCCAAACTCTCCACCATGGCCAAGCCCAAAAAGCTCTCCAAGGATGTCAGGGACAAGATTGTAGACCTACACAAGTCTGGAATGGCTACAAGACCATTGCCAAGCAGCTTGGTGAGAAGGTGACAGCAGTTGGTGCGATTATTCGCAAATGGAAGAAATACAAAAGAACTGTCAATCTCCCTCGGCCTGGGGCTCCATGCAAGATCTCAGCTCGTGGAGTTGCAATGATCATGAGAACAGTGAGGAATCAGCCCAGAACTACACGGGAGGATCTTGCCAATGATCTCAAGGCAGCTAGGACCATTGTCACCAAGAAACCAATTGGTAACACACTACACCGTGAAGGACAGAAATCCTGCAGTGCTCCTGCTCAAGAAAGCACATATACATGCTTGTCTGAAGTTTGCCAATGAACATCTGAATGATTCAGAGGACAACTGGGTGAAAGTGTTGTGGTCAGATGAGACCAAAATGGAGCTCTTTGGCATCAACTCAACTCGCCGCGTTTGGAGGAGGAGGAATGCTGCCTATGACCCCAAGAATACCATCCCCACCATCAAACATGGAGGTGGACACATTATTCTTTGGGGGTGTTTTTCTGCTAAGGGGACAGGACAAGTTCACCGCATCAAAGGACAATGGATGGGGACATGTACCGTCAAATCTTGGGTGACAACCTCCTTCCCTCAGCCAGGGCATTGAAAATGAAAAGTAATTACTAAGTCATTACCAAGTACTAAGTCATGTTTTGCAGAGTGGTCAAATACTTATTTCTCTCATTTTTGACATGCATTTTTCTAGAATTTTTTTTTTGTTATTCTGTCTCTCACTGTTCTAATAAACCTACCATTAAAATTATAGACTGATCATTTCTTTGTTAGTGGGCAAACGTACAAAATTAGCAGGGGATCAAATATTTTTTTCCCCTACTGTAGATAAAAACTTTATTCTCTGCATTTCTCTATTGTATCCAGAACACACATTACTCAAATTAACATGAACACATGAACTAAATTCTGAAGATTAAAGTAAGATTATTAACTTATTGAATGTTATTAATTCATATTAACATTGACTGAATTGTAAAAAAACTTCCTGTTAGTCTCACATTCACTCACCACAAACAAAAGCATTTCTACATCATCACTGAACATCAAACTTGTAATATATAATATCAACCTTTTTATATATTAACATTAACTGGATGTGAAATATACTACTCTACAAATATAGTTTTCTGTGCAATATATACTTTTTTGTCAACTCATCTTCATTTAAATATTTCACCGGTGTACTGGAGCGTTAATTCAGCATGAGCAGCTCGACAAAAATAAAACCTGACTCAACGTTGAAACTCCTGCTTCACTGCTGCTCACTTCTGGTATAAAATTTGATCAGTGCAGAGATTTCAGAGATTACAAACTGCAGTTTTGTCGTCATTCCACACAAGAGACATCATCTTTACACACAGCATGAAATCCATGTGTTTTCCGGCCATCGTTTGATTGACAGGATATAATCGGCCCTGATCTCGGGATGTTTGAAAAGCGTGAAAAATTGCCTTTATCGGCCGATACCGATCATTAACAGATACATCGGTGTATCGCTAATTTAAACCCTACTGCATTTAAACTAGCAATAACAATAATAATCAGATTTATCAATATTGATAATAAGTATGAAGCATCCAGGAGTTTCATTCAGGTACTCTGGTTTCCACCCTCAGTCCAAAGACATGAATTGAAGGCTGATTGGCATGTCCAAAGTGAACGTAGTGTATGAATGGGTGTGTGAATGTGTATGTGAGTGTGCCATGCGATGGATTGGTACCCCGCCTTGTGCCCTATACTCCTGATGCTCCAGGTTCCCAGTGACCCAGTAGGATAAGCAGTATTGAAAATGAATGTTTGGATGGACAAAGAGGAAAAACGTAAGGGGCTACTTGAAGTCAGGCTTTGATCAGAAATTGTTTGTAGGAGAGAAATGGAAATAAAAAAGATGGAGGACACAAGCACCAACAGTGAAAATACTGCCTATTGTCTAAGAGGCAATTTATGGTCTTAAATAAATTATATCTGTGTGAGTAGGGCAGGCATGGTAGCGGCGCTACTGGTAATCAAGAGAAGAAATCCAAGATGGATGATGAATGAAAGAGCCATTGTGGTTTGGAGTAAAATAGTGAAGGGGAGTCAGAGAGTTTGTGGAAACCAAACATGCAATTATTTAGCTGCAGGTTGATTATAAGAAAACACAGGACAATGGTGACAGACATTAATGAAGGGTAGAGGATATAAGGTTTAAGTGTTGGCGTCCGAAAATATAAAGAAGACAAGGATTGGAAAACAAAGTAAATAATTTATAAGCAAAAGCTTCAGTTTATGTAAGAGGCTGAGGAGGAGGAGGAGGAACTGGAATGTGACCCCTGGCAGGCATCATAAGTGTGTACTAGAGTGAGACAGGCTTCTACTTCCTTCTCTCAAACAGGGCCACTTACTTTCCGACCTCATTTATACTTGGCGCTGGACACAGCATGAATGTGTCTTCTATATCAGCAGGCCGCACATCTAATGAGACAAAGCAAACATAATTACTGAAATCACACTTTAACACACATCAGCATCATAAAATTAAAGTAATCCCATGATGACAGGAAGAACTGTATGGAAACGTGACAAGAGTTTTGAGGGGGGAAAACGACTCACTTAAGGTGACTGTATCGTTGATCTTGAAGCTGCACAACACCTGGTCTATTTTTCTGGCATGCAAAAAGCCGTTGCCTCGAACCACCACTTGGAACGACTCTGAAACATTAATTCATGTTAAAGCAATCAGCACTTTAAAGGCTTAATCCACAATGATCTAATATATATATATATATATATATATATATATATATATATATATATACACAGTGGTACCTCGACATACGAGTTTAATTTGTTCCGTAACCTTGCTTGTATGTCAATTTGCTTGTATCTCAAAGCAATTTTCCCCATTGGCATTAATTGAAATGCCATTAATCCGTTCGAGCCCCCAAAATGCCACCCCAGTTGTTGTTGTTACGTGTTTTTGAATAAGAAAAATTTATTTATTGATTATTAAAAATGACTCCTTCTGTTTAAGCACAGTACATATCATTGAAGTACTGTACTTCAATGTGGCTGTGGCTCAGTTGGTACAGCAGGATGTCCACTAATCGTAGGGTTGGCGGTTCGAATCCCGACCCAGATGACGCCACATGCTGAAGTGTCCTTGGGCAAGACACTGAACCCTAAGTTGCCCTCGATGGCAAGCTAGCGCCTTGCATGGCAACTCTGCTACCGTTGGTGTGTGTGTGAATGAGACAATGTAAAGCGCTTTGGATAAAAGTGCTATATAAGTGTGCCATTTACCATTTACTACGTCCGTACTGCCACACCACACCTTGCTCATGATTTCATTAATTCAATAGACATCATCTTCTTCTGAGCACTGACCTTTCCACTCACTTTCTTCGGACCCATGGTTATAAAAAGAAATGTGATAAAGTACTGTAAATGTACAAAGAGCACAACTTATCAACGATGCTTCGACAGCGAGGCAAACAAGCACACTGACTGAGGCAATAAAATATCAAACTGGTTTGGCTTGTCGATTCTTGTTTATATTTGTGAGAATCACACACACACACACACACAAACAAAGGTTTGAATGTGCGTGCGCACTAACACATGGCTGTGTCACAGGTTTCGTGGGTGGCGATTGGTCCGGTGACACTCGAGACGAAAATGCGAGACGCTCGTATCTCAAAAAACTCATATGTTAAGGCACTCGTATGTCGAGGTACCACTCTATATATATATATATATATATATATATATATATATATATATATATATACTACATTCCCATTGAATAAATATCAATGAAGCTCATGAATATCAATAATGTTGTGTGGTTATTCTGATGCATTGTACTGTAAAATGTCACACTGTACTGTACATGCACTTTTTCTTCCCTGTTGCCAAGGACATTATGGCAGGTCTGTTGGGAGCCATTACGTTAACTACCATTTACAGCACAGGAGAGAGTAGTGGAGAGTAAATCAGATTGAAAAAGAAATCCCATGGGTTAAGGATCAATAATGTCGAACTATCCATCTCATGGTCGTGAGCACAGTTCTTAGCAAATGAGAAAAGGAAAGAAAATATGCATTGACTGGGACATTTGCCTTACTGCCCCTACCTCCTGCACATACACTGGATGGCTCAACTGCCAAGATCTCAATACAGGACTTCCTGATGATCTGTTAAAAAGAATATAAAGGATTGTAAAGTAATAATGGTTTGACACAAACATTTTACTACACCTTTTGCAAAACTGAACCAGTACTCCACTGAAACAGAATGATATGAATGTTATATTGAGAATGCCTGTGGTTGTGTTAGATGTCTGTAGCTTTCATTTCATCTGTCTGTTATTAAGCAGGAGCCTTTGTTTACCGAGTCAATCACGCCTCTAAGAGCTTGGAATCCTCCCGTCACAGGAAACACATGCTCAATGGTGTCAGCTATGGTAGCGAGCTACAGTAAAACAAAAACACAGCTGTTATTGATGTGTTGTTCAAATGTCCTGTTGGGTCCTTAGAGCATGTGCACATGACACTAAGGCTGCACACATGTTGGGTACAAAGCAGGACATGAAATTAAAAACAGTATACAATTTCGTAGAGAAATTTCGTTTGCCCTGTGTGCAAAAAAATTTTTTTTTTCACCTGCGTCTCATTGAAATCTTTCACTCCAACACAATACACAATGGCACCCAATGCTCTTGCTCTGGCAGCCTGTGACAGGAAAAACAACAACAACAAAGCGTTCAACTGTTTTAGTTTAAATCCTCACAGCAACGTTCTAATGAACCTTAAAAACACATGTAAAAATGTTACGTGAACGCTGGGCAGTGATTTTACCTCCTGTTGTGCTGCTATAAGTGGTTGCTCATTCAGTTCTCCATCAGTTAATGCAATAATCACACTTGCTTTGCCTGAATAAAAAAAGAAAGAAACAATGATGTGATTATATTAGTGTTGGTTATTAGAACTGAATCTGGGACTGTAGAATCAATACCCAAGTTGTGAAGCTTCACAGGGGTCCTTAGCATGACTCACCAAAATTCTCCTGATGTATTTGTTCATTTGCCTGTGAAAGATGACAACACGATTAACACACACACACACACACACACACACACACACACACACACACACACACACACACACAAACTACACTGAGAGCATGTTTAGTAAGGAAAAAAACACAACAGGGCATGCTTTTATAGGTAAAATAATTAACCGCGGAGCACTGTGATATGGCCAAGCATGAAGTGTATTGTTCATTGTCATTGTTACTGCCCCAAAGTTCATTCATTTCCTATAACAGCATGCCTCTTAGGCTTTAATTCCGCTTATACCACAACCTTTCGCAATTATCACATTGTTCATTAATTAAAGGATACTTTTTTTATCCATTTAAAGCATTTAAACAAGTTGGTTGCTGTTATCATGTATCCTGTTATAGCAGCTGCAAACAGTCGTTCACTCACCAGGCTCTTTTTTGTTGTTGTTGGGGTTTTTTTTTTTAATGAACTGAAAACTTTTTTTTTCTTTTTGGCGGAAAACTAACTGACTGATTCAAAGTGCTGGTACTGGAGACTCCTTCCATAACTGTTACATAAACATCTCCTTAGAGAAAGCTTCACTATATCTACAATTAGATTTATGTGGAGTGTCTGCCATACAAGTCACTGTTACATAGTTGTCTCTAGTTACCCCAAAAATATTAGAGTGAGTGCATTAAAATAATTCTGTGATTTGCCTTATAGCAAATTGACCTATTGCCAAGCTGCTAATAGAAAAAAAATCAACACCTTCTGACCAATACGGATCGAGAATTCAACAATGCTGTGGTATAAACTGTATTACTGAATTACAGAGAATTAACAGAATTAACAAGTAACCTTATGCAGGCCGAGATGCATGAATGTATCTCCTCCTGGGATTTCCCTTCTTAGTGCATTCAGGCCTTTGGTTATTTGTTCCCTTGGAGAATAAAAGATTTCATTTCACTGAAAGCCACATTTCATCTCACTGCTGCATTTACACTTCATACACCATTTGGAGTTTAGGTTTCACTGCAATCATCCAAATCTAGTTAAAAACATTTGCATGGCCATGATAAATTTGAATCAAATAACAGAAATCACACAGTGTGCGGATCACATTACTTACATTACACATAAGTATACGTAAATACCTGAGGACTGAGCTCCTCTGACAGCACTTAAATGTAGATATACAGAAATATATTCAGCAATGGCTCTCTTTTCCAAAGCTATCACAGATACAAGATATTAAGATTTATTATTAGGGGGCCAAACACAGAAGTTGTGTAGGCACACAGTTGTTATTCAAATGGGTCAGATTTTGGATTCTTATACACTACACGTATACTGCTCGCTTTATGCATCAACACCACAAATCTGTTGAAACATATTCATTGTTACTGAATCAGACTCGCCATACCTGCTTTCTGTCAGGCCCATTATTGTGCTTCCTCTGGTTGAAAACACGATGAAGGACATTCGTAACAAGGGGCTATGATACAAAAGAGAGGCATTAATATTTATAACGCATACCAGTTTTCTATATACTACTTTTAAAAGCTGTAAAATCCAAGCACCACACACCAGCATTGACAAAAACATCTAAAGGACTTGGCATGTACCTGATAAATTTCTCAGCCAAACTTTCAACAAAAGAGTAGATCTCATCCCAGTGGTGTTTGACACTTCCTGACCTGAGGAGCAAAGGAGTCACAAACAGTCTTCAATGTGTATATGAGTGGGATGCCTGTTCACACTGTCCAGACTGGACGGTCCAATTCATGACTGTCTGTCCATCAATTAACAGTATAATAGTTTTAAATGCTACAGAAATGCCACAGAGGAAAAAGGAGCAGCTTCTCCAAGACAGGGCCCCTCTCATTGCCCCTCTCTGTGCCCTGACTCCAGGCAAGGCAGTAAAATCCTTGTGAAGGTTGAACATTTCCTGTCCCTGCACACTGGGGGAGGCATGAGTGATTCATTATTGACACATGGGACGTGATCTAATTGACTCTTGAAATCTATGCCAAATTTCTGACTCAGTCTACTTAAGAGGATCGTCATCTCCAAAAACACTCAAAAATGGTTCTTAATTTAGCTGATGTAACTAAGTCTAGTCTGAGAGCCAGACGACCACAGCTCATATCCTCTTTGTGTTGCAGTTTTCAAAAAGTACTCTTGTAGAAAATATAACCTTTTAACAAGTTAGTAGTTCAGAGAAATGTTTTAGCTCCAAATGTCATGTGAAATTTTGTTTTTAAAGCTTCAAAAAAAATTATTTTATTTTTAAAAGCTTGCTAATGGATTTTTTTTCAACTTGAAAGGCAGAAATCAAAGATACAGACTGAATCAGCGAATGCGAACTGGGAGCGTGGTTTTCCAACAGAGTCGACAAAAAGACAAGCCAACACAGAACATAACAAGCAAAACAAAGTAAAACCAAAAGAAGAGCAAATGCAGCTATGGATGTGAGGGTCAGATGAAGGACTTTAGGTTTCCTAACCTCACAATAGAGGCTGTTTATCTTGGAAAGACATACTTTTCTGAGGTGCCAGCAATCCTAGGATTGGTGCCTAGCTAGCAGTTTTCTCACCTGTCCAAACAGTGATGAAGTGGACATTTTCATGTGAGATCCTTGATGAAATATTTTGTGGCAATCCTGCTTTGATCTAATTTTAATTGACTGTGTAAGTTTCAAAGGCTCAGATTACAAACACTATGTATATTTTTACGAAACATGATGTAGAATGATGAAGCAATATGCTATTTAAGGGCAAATAATGTGTGGTTTCAATTTCAGTAGCCTGATTGATGTTTTCCACATACAGTAGATGTGCATATATCAGGAACAAGAGTTCATATTATAGACAAGGTAGGAAAAGACAATAGATTTGTATGCAGATGAATGACACTGAGAGAATCTGTAGCTGAACTGGCCTGAGAATATTGTGTTTAATCAGGTTTAATCAAGTCCTAAACGTAGATAAAGAGAACCCAATTAAACAAATGAGACAAAAATATTATAGAAGGTAATTTATTTACTGAGGAAAATTATCCACCATTACATATCTGTGAGTGACAAAAGTATGTGAACCTTTGCTTTCAGTATCTGATGTGACCCCCTTGTGCAGCAATAACTGTAACTAAACGTTTCCAGTAACTGTTGATCGGTCCTGTACATCGGCTTGGAGGAATTTTAGTCCATTCCTCAGCACAGAACAGCTTAAAATCTGAGATGTTGGTGGGTTTCCTCACATGAACTGCTTGCTTCAGATCTTTCCAGAACATTTATATTGGATTAAGGTCAGGATTTTGGCTTGGCCATTCCAGAACTTTAACTTTATTCTTCTTTAACCATTCTTTGGTAGAATGACTTGTGTGTTTAGGGTCGTTGTCTTGCTGCATGACCCAATTTCTCTTGAGATTCAGATTACAGACAAGTGTACTGACATGTTCCTTTATAATGAATAATGAATACACTGGTATAATTCAGAATTCATTGTTCCATCAATGACCAAGAGTCATCCTGGTCCAGATACAGCACAACAGGTCCAAACCGTGATACTACCACCACCATGTTTCATAGATGGGATAAGGTTCTTATGCTGGAATGCAGTGTTTTCCTTTCTCCAAACATAAAGCTTTCTCATGTAAACCAGAAATTCTATTTTGGTCTCATCTATCCACAAAACATATAGCATCTATCCAATAGCCAAAACATCTATCCAATAGCCTTCTGATCTTTAGCAAATTGCAAATGGGCAGAAATGTAATTAGCGAAGGTTTTGTAACCTTTCCCGGCCTGATGAGCATCAAAAACTCTTTTTCCGAGGTCATTCATTTGTTCATACCATGAAAGACATGTTTTGTGAAGATCTGACTTTTTGAAATCCCCGTTCTTTAAATAAACCAAGGCGCTCACTCACACCTGATTGTCATCCCACTGTTTGAAAACACCTGCCTCTAATTTCACCTTCAAATAAAAATATCTAATCCTAGAGGTTCACATACTTTTGCCACTCACAGATAATAATGTATTATTGGATAATCTTCCTCAATAAATAAAGACCAAGTTTAATATTTGTGTCTCATTTCTTTAATTTCGTTCTCTTGATCTATTTTTAGGACTTTCAATCACCACTGTACGTAGGTATATATTTTTATTTGTAAAAAAACCGTATGTGACTATTAGTTGACTCAACAGAGCTAATTACTTGTCTTACCCAGCTTGTCTTAATTCTACTTCACAGTTCCATACTCTATATCACATGCATTTGGAAAGAATATGTAAATAATGGTGTACTAATAAAGAGTGCAGGTAGAAAACTGTAGAAGCCAAGTGTGATTCAACCATTATATTTATGCAGCCAGTTCCTTATCTGAGAAGAGACCTTTCTTTATGGATATCTTGCTTTCTAATTCAGTTTCGGGCAAAACTCCAAGATAACACACAGAGGAATGGAGAATGAGTAGTTATGCTTTGTGCAGAGTCAGCAGTACTCTAATCCAGATCATCCCTTCTTCAGGCCCCATAATGGTTAGAGAACTGCTCATGATAACTTGCTCCTGACACTGTAGAATCAATAAAAACTACAATTACATTTAAGCCATGGTAATATCAAGAATCTCCTTAAGTCCATGTCTAGTAACCCTCTTGAATGACATATCTCATAAGGATGTGCTGAACAAGAGCTCTGAAAGGACAGAACTAGCTATAAGAACAGTAGGACAATAGTGAACCATTCACACATCGTTTTTAGACAGTTCCAACACAATACCAATATACTGTATCTCTTCCTAAAATAAAGTTATTTCCCAATGTAGTCTCAAAAGGAGTTGGATGAAAAGTTAGCAGTTATAGCATTTCTTATGATTTCATTCATATTAATCAAAGATAAATTTCTTTTGCTTTTGCAAAATTTTGCTTTTTTTCTAAAATTCTCCTATATTCCCCCAAATTTTCCTATATTAGCTGACATTATGGGAATGGCATCATAATTTGTACCTTGTAGCCTAAGGAATCTATTGCGCCTCAAACCATTTTCTTTCTCATTCTATTTAGTCTCTATTCTGAACCTTGACTGTTTTTTCCAGGCCCAAACCCAGTTTGAACCACTTTGCTAACTTTTCCTGCTGCTATTCAGTTAACCTTCTAAGGAACTGCAACAGTGTGGTAATGTTTAACTAGGCATTATTGTCTCCATAACGCCATAGCTATGGCTCTTTATGTTGAATCCAGGCCCATCATCTGGAGCTCAAGGTGTCCTAGAAAAACAGTGTGTCAGGAGTGAATTTACATGTTGCAGCTGTTGTGAACCACTGTTATGAACTGCATGACGCAACACTTTGGCTAGTTTAAAGTAAAGAATGTTTGGTTGAAAAACAGCAGTACCTCAGTCTTTTTTAAAGTCAGCTGTCGGGGCACACATGAAAGGGACGTTTACTGAATGTAATGGCATTGTTACGGAAATACATTATAAAAACAATAACCATGTGGACTGGAACTCCAACAGTTTCTACATAACGGGGCTTCTAACAGTACTAAAAGCTTGACCCTGTCAATCCAAAACAGTGATCATCAACACGAAACAACCTGGCATGAACCCTAATTACTGACCTAAATCACAACCTGAATGGTTCAAACAAACTGTAATGCAGAAAATTGTAGTGGTTGCTATTGTGAATAATATAACTACATAGAAAATAACTGTACTGTAATATATCATATTACTCTTATAATGAAAATGTTATCTGTCCTTTGTTTTAATTATATGTACTGTGATAATTAGTCTCAGTATTTATTATTAGCATTTTATGCTAATCAAATATAGTCAGATATTGCTTACTTCTGTTATTAGTTGGTATGAGTAATGTGGTTACAGCATACCTATTAAGATAATGTTTATGTTGATTTGATTCTGATTTGGTCTTAGACAGACATTATAACTGTAAGTATAATTAAATATTTTAGGCTTTGGAAATTTGTTTGCATATTAGTAACAACATTTCTGGTGCCACATGTATTCCAGCACCATGCACCTGTTCCTGGGATGTTTTTGAGCTAATTTACATGCCAAACCTATACATCTGCACATGAATCATAAACCATTGATACAGAACTTACTTTTCCTCTAATATTCCTCGGCTCATTCAGAGTTCATTGTATGAAAAAACATCCATGATATCATAATGAACTGTCAGCCATTTTGAATCTGAATTAAACCAAAATGTTTTCTACAAATTTGTTCTGACCTCCAGGAAACTTGGTAAAGTTGATATTCAGTCAACATATCAATACCTGAAAAAAAGACATTCAATGGATTTATAGTTCTGAAAGTCCATCCATCTTCTACCGCTTACTCCTTTTCAGGGTCACGAGGAACCTGGAGCCCATACCAGGGAGCATGGGGCACATGGCGGGGTACACCCTGGACAGGGTGCCAGTATTTCTGAAAGTGTTTGCTTGTAAGACATGATCAAAGTCAACAGTGAAGACACCCAACAAGAAGTGGCTACTGAATACCATGATAACCTTGATGAATCCTGTTATAGTGAATAATTTTGAGGAAGTGTATTTATTATTAACGAGAGAGCTGAATACAGCTGACTACTGTTTTTAGCAAAATAGTGAGTGGACCCCCATAATCGCTGCTTGTGGCTATATTCTATATTTGTATCTTTGTTCATTCTATTTTGTGGTTTTTCCTGATACTTTTACAGAACCCTGGTTCATTCTATATTTCATTTTGGGATCCTTCATTTATTCATTCACCTTCAGTAGCTACCCATGGTCAGGGTCACGATGGATTCAGAGCCTATCCTAGGAACACGGTATATGAGGCAGAAATACATCCTGAAAGGGTAATAATCACAGGGTAATAAACACACACACACACACACACACACACACACACACACACACACACACACACACACACACACACAGAGAATGCAGTTTCAGTAGCCTGCAGTTGTGTGTATGCAAACCCATTGTGTTTACTAAGTATCACTTTTTCCAAGTTATAACTTATTCAGTTATTTCTGCTGCAGTCCTTATAACTTATTCAGTTATTTCTGCTGCACTCATGAGGACTGCTACGCAGAACACAACCTTGACAGACCCAAGAACTGTAGCATCTAAAAAAACACACTTCAATTTGCTTTATAATTGCATTGTATGTGTGAATGTGCCGTGCGATGCATTGGCACCCTGTCCAGTGTGCCCCATGCTCCCTTGGATAGGCTCCAGGTTTCCCCATGACCCTGAAAGAAGGATAAGATAGAAGATAGATGGATGAATTGATGGATGTGTGAATGAAAGGAAGTAAAAAGAAAGAAAGAAAAAAAGCTAATATAATGGATTTTTATTACGAAGGTCAAATATGAGTTCCAGAGCCCTCCATTTTGACCTTCGTCTATATGACCTATAAATTGCATTGCATGCATTTAATTAAGCATCAGGTGGTGAAGAAAGCTATGCATGTAACTACTAGTACAAATTACATGTTTCACTAGAAAGTCATGAATAAGCAGCTTAAATAAACTAAATACACACATCACAACTGTTTTAAAGATGCAAGAAACCCATTTGTGTGAATGCTGAGCTTGAACACCACAGAAATTTCCCATGTGGCATTGGGATCTGCACCAAAAAGTTGGCCACGGATACTTAAAGACCCTGGCTGAGTCAAACATCCTGTAAAACAAGATCCTGAGAAACATATGAGAAAATGGGCTCTCACTGGACTCTATATCTTCCATGTATCCTTTCTGGACTTTGTGAGTGGATGGGGAAAAAAAAAACTTTGTCTTAACTGCTTATTCAGCACAAGTGATCAGACCCATCCCAGTCCTCTTTGAGTCATTACACAAAAACACAAGGATGGATAGAATAGAGTACCTATATCAGATGTTTTCATACACACAACACGTTAAGTACATTTGGAAAGAAAGACAGAAAGAAAGAAAGACCAATGCATTTTGTGGCAGTACTTTATGCACATAAAAAATAAACAGAACAAAATTAGACTAAAACCTGCTAAAAATAAATAAACAATAGAAACCCTCATACAATTTTTAATGGTTTTAATGGTTATAATGGGAATTGTATTGGTTTTAATGAAAAGTGTAATAATCCCTGTGGCTCTCTACTGTTTAAACCACTAAGGAACAATAACGGTTTTAATGGTTATCTGATGGTGTGTAATGGTATTTGTAGTGGAAACCATTAGAATGTCTGTGATGTTTCTATTGTTTTGCGCTGTTTTCAGCAGGGAAGTGACTAATAGTGCTTTCTGAGGTGGGGGGGGGCATTAGACAAATAGCTACAGAAGTGATGGATGCTCAAAAACTATATAGGTACTTACTTGTCAAGGACAAAATACAAGTCGAAGGCACCTTGACAAGACCTCTCCTGGTCCTCTTCTTGTCCCTCAGCCACACCACTGATGGTGAAAAGCAAAATCCCAAAAACTACCAGTACAAGAAACCCAATCTTCATAGAGCTCGCCATCCTTCAGCTTTAGTGTGGGCAAAAACAATCACTCCTCAGTCAAAACAAATCGACTTTTACATTATCCCCGGTACGTCTCATGGAAAAAAAAAACCCGGAACAAACAAACAAACAAGAAAAAAAGCAGGACGCCGTGAGGAGAAAGGATGTTGAGTCCGTCTTTCCTCTCATTAGACACAGACGAAATTCCACAGAAGTTCTTTCTCTGACTAAAACCTCGAGAAAACGTTAAATACACTGAAATGATCAAATGAGCAACTTTAAAAACCGCCCACGGTGTGTTTTTCCGTCAAATAAACCTTTATAGTGGAGCTGAAAGGAACCGCTTCCTGACGCGAAGCCAGGACGTGTAACCCTCTCAACAAAATGAGTGCAGAGGCAAGGACTTGGCAGAAAGAAGCAGACCTGGTGTCATATTTCTTCTTTTACACGGGAAAGAAAAGTCCTAACACTTTTCAGGACTTCTCATGATTTCTTTCAATATTACTGCCACCACCATGATAGTCAATGCACACACGCACACACACACACACACACACACACACACACACACACACACACACTGATAAGAAATGATTTAGTAGTGCAGTTTTCAAAGCAGTTTGCCAAGGTTTATTTGAACATATTATTGAAGCTATTTTCTATTGATAATAGCTCATTTGAAAAGGGGTTTCTCAGACATTTTTCAACCAGGAACCCATTGAACGGTAAATAAAATCCTCAGCACACATGGACATATAGAAATGTAGAAATGAGCCTGTTTGAATGGTTATTTTCTATGAGGTGTTTCTTATTCTGAGATCTATTTTGGGGTCAGGAAATTTAGCCTAGCACATTCGCCTCACACCTCCAGGGTCGGGGGTTCGATTCCCACCGTGGTCCTGTGTGTGTGTGTGTGTGTGAAGTTTGCATGGTCTCAGCGTGCTGCGGGGGTTTCCTCCAGGTACTCCGGTTTCCTCCTCCAGTCCAAAGACATGCATGGTAGGCTGATTGGCATGTCCAAAGTGTCCGTAGTGTATGAATGGGTGTGTGAATGCGTATGTGATTGTGCACTGCGATGGATTGGCACCCTCTCCAGAGTGTACCCCACCTTGTGCCCCATGCTCCCTGGGATAAGCTCAATATTTATAGGACCCCTTGGTTTTAAAGGATTGTGGTTCGAATTAAACCCATTGAATTTAAGTGATAAGTTATATAGACTAATAACAATCAGAACCCAATACTAAATATAACTTTGATAATTGTGGTTTGTGATTTCCACCACTGTAACAACAACAACAACAACAACAACAACAACAAAGACTATGTTGGCTATGTTTGACAAAACACTGGCTTAGAACAGCTTCAACTCTGAGATTAGACCAGTTCAAATGATTGACTGTCGGATATCTCAGCCTGGATGAGGGAACACCACCTCAAGCTCAACCTGGCAAAATCTAAGCTTCTCGTCATCCCAGCCTGTCCCGCAATCAACCACAACCTCACTGTACAGCTCGGCACAACCACACTCAAACCAACCAGGA
>JAFFST010046249.1:7500-10000 GCA_022414735.1 Noturus placidus | reverse complement strand
ACTCAGAACAGACCTTTCGGTGGATTTGAGGACGGTTTTTAAATTCATAGAGGGTGTTCAAACAATGCTCCAACTGACCACAGGATGCGTGCGGCGGCCATCTTCTGCACGTGAAGTTAACAGCAAGTATAAATCAGCCTTTAGCATGACTGCAGTGTGAGTGAGCGATATTCAGTCATATCAGTGTAATAACCTAACCCCATTTCAGGGGAAGTCCATGTTTGAGAATTAAACAACTGTGCTGCTGCTGTTTTTTTATTATTATTATCATCATCAGTGTTGTGTTCTTGAGTGTTAAATCAGAAACCCAGATCCCTACACAGCGTTACGGGAGGAGACCATACGGAGTCGGCCTTCTGATTGCAGGATACGATGTGAGTTCACTACGGTCTCACACACACACATATATACGTACACACACACATATATACGTACACACACACATATATATACGTACACACACACATATATATACGTACACACACACGGAATGTCACGAGAACCGATGGTACCAACATTGTTAAAACGTGACTGTACTTGTTTTTCTGCAGTAGCGTAACCGTTGGTTCTGAAGGTACCGGTGTTGATTTTTCATTGTGGCCATGAAACCAGCTAACCTTATGCTCTTAAACTTCCTCCGAATGGACCGCCACGCATCGCCATTCAACCCGTATCCTGTCAGCTAAACGTAGCTTCATGTCACTAGATTAAATAATTATTTTAATGTTAATGGTTTTAATAAATCTTTTTGGCCCTAGACCTTGTCAGTGAATTTAAACTACTGCTTGTGTTCAGAGTAGAAGGTGTGTTAGTGTGCGTGCGTTTAGGAGTGTACCTTAGCACTTAGCACTGTTTCATTAGTCATTGTCAGACAGTGTTTGATAACTCAAATCTCTCTCTCTCTCTTTTTTGCCAGTATTAGCTGGAGATGGATCTCCTGCAGGAGTTTTAAATTTAATTAAAAACAATTTTCATTTTTCTTCCACACCGTGGTGTCGATTATTGTGTACTTTTGGTGGTATCGGTACCGACTACTAGATTTTTGGTATTGTGACATCCTTAATGTATACATACACACACACAGTATCTCACAGAAGTCAGTACACCCCTCACATTCGTGTTCTAAATGACCCCAGATTTGGGTCGAGATGCATCACGTGATGTCATCACAGCACGCATTCAGCCGACGCCCTCTTCCTTTCACGTGCATCGAACACGTGTACAGCTCAAAGCTCTCATTCACAAACATCAGTGAGATAGCGTGCACAAGTACTTCCTGCCGCTGAGATTTCACTGATTCCAGTCGTTTTCCACAAAAGAACAACTCGCAAATTTGCATCGCAAACCATTGAAAACCGCTGCAGGAAATTCACACGTTTTTAGCCGCAATGACAAAAAAATTATTAAATTCGGCTCGGACTCATAAATATTATAAACAAACGAACCCATTAAACCAGTCCAGTACAGACCGCCTGACTATGTTGTGATTTTTAAAACAATTAATGTTTGTATTGTGTGTGTGTGTGTGTGTGTGTGTAGGATATTGGCCCCCACATCTTTCAGACTTGTCCGTCTGCTAACTACTTTGACTGTAAGGCGATGTCCATTGGAGCACGCTCGCAGTCCGCACGCACTTACCTGGAGAGACACATGGAGCGTTTCCCCGAGTGTAAGAACACACACCATTTCCCTCAGTATTTTCAGTGTGCACACGGACTGCTGGTTTGTGGTGTAACAGATAAGTGTCTGTATCACACTAGTCATGTGATAAGTGTAACCATGGCAACTGGCAGTAACTGTGTGTGTGTGTGTGTGTGTTTGACCTGCAGGTAATTTAAATGAGTTGGTGCAGCATGGCCTGTGTGCTCTCAGAGAGACTCTCCCTGCTGAACAGGACCTCACCACCAAGGTCTTACAGGCGCGTGCACAAACACATAGTGTAGCACATTCTGTAGTGATGCTCACTGTGTGTGTGTGTGTGTGTGTGTGTGTGTTTCAGAACGTGTCCATTGGGATCGTGGGTAAAGATCTGGAGTTCACCATCTACGATGATGATGACGTAGCTCCATTTCTCGAGGGATTAGAGGAGAGACCTCAGAGGAAGGTGAGAACCTTTACTGTTCTTCATAATCAACTTTTTTATTTTTAGAAATTTTAGACAACAGCTCAAAAAAATATGATCTCACAAACACGCACACTTTTATGTATCTGTAATATACTGTGAGTTCAGAATGATGTGGGTTAGTGATTACGAGTCAGTCCTGATTAGTGTGTGTACGTGTGTGTGTTCCAGCCTGTCCAGCTAGGTGATGATGCCGCTCCAGCTGCCCCCGATGAGCCAATGGAACACTGAGGAACTGATTTATTATCCGTCGTGACGTCATGCTGATTTAGTGAGAGTTCGAGGAGCTGCGGCGTTCATCCTGAATTTAAATGCACACTTCTGTTTGTTTTCTATCTGTACTGAGATCAGCTCAATAAAATACAGTTACAACATTCA
>JAFFST010046248.1:99238-113610 GCA_022414735.1 Noturus placidus | reverse complement strand
CGGGCCGGGATTCGAACCACCAACCCTACGATTAGTGGATTAGTGGACAACCCGCTCTACCCACTGAGCCACAGCCGCCCATCAGGTTCACGGCCGGCCTGGAGCTTATCCCAGGAAGCATCGATACAAGGTGGGGTACACCCTGGGCAAGGTGCCAGACATGCATACATGTTTTTATTTTAATTTTAATAAAATAGTCAAAAAATAATAATAATAAAAAAATAATGACATGCAATTTTGGGTGGGCCATCTATAACATTTTTCTTTTAAAGCAGCTCGTTGAAGGTATTTTCATTTCCTCTGTTCTACAGTGATCACGCAGAGGAAAGTACTCCGCATTAGCTGATTAGTATTCTGGACAGTGAATCATTTGTTGTCCTAACAGCTGTGCAAATAACACACGACGCTTTCAGGCTCCAACAACGCCTTCAGCATTTAGAAAACTCATTTATTTATATATTTATTTCCCCTCTATTTGCTAGTTTGCACTGTAAATGTAAATGACGCAGCTTTAGCGGGCTCTTTATGGTGACCCTCTATCACCCGGCGTTATTAACTGCCCACACTCAGAACCGGCGTGTGCATGTTAAAGGGTCTTTGTGGAAAAATAGCCAGCGCTGTCAGAAAGCTAAGCGCCATCTATCCATCCGTCTCTCAGTTTTGCTTTCTCATTCTGTGTGTTTCTACCACCCACTCTGCACAATCTGCACTTCTGTCATCATCTGTTCCTCCCAACTCACTCTCTCAGTCTCCAAACTGATGGTCCATTTCCCTTCTTTATACCCACAGCACCGTGCATGACTTCATATCTGCTCCCTGTGCATTTAACAGGACTTTTTTCACTTTCTGCACGAATTCCATCATCCCTCTTAGAGGTTTAGCTTAGCTTTTGTCAGGCAATTTGTGGGTGCAGCGCAAGACTGAGGTCTAACCGTGTCCGAGCATGCTTTTAATAGAGAAAACAGCCATTTTCTCGTGTTGTTCATGTACTGACGGCATCAGGAAAAGGGAAAAGGGCATTTGTGATAAATTCAGATAGAGAGTGAAGGCGAGAACACCAGAGGCATTTACTCATCCAAGTCATGTTTAATGTCTCGGAGCTGTTTGTAGAGTTGCACTGAAGTCAATCATTTGTGGAGGTGTGGGTTGTAGGGAGTCCTCAGCAATAACAACTTATATCTGATAATTACTCGTGAACTCCATCCATCCATCCATCCAACCATCTTCAACCGCTTACTCCTTTTCAGGGTCACGGGGGAACCTGGAGCCTATCCCAGGGATACGATCCGCCCTGGACAGGGTGCCAGTCCATCGCAGGGCACAATCACATACACACTCACATTCATACACTACGGACACTTTAGACACGCCAATCAGCCTAACATGCATGTCTTTGGACTGGGGGAGGAAACCGGAGTACCCGGAGGAAACCCTCGACACACGGGGAGAACATGCAAACTCCGCACACACATGGCCCTGGCGGGACTCGAACCCCGGACCCTGGAGGTGTGAGGCGGACGTGTGACCACTAAGCCACGGTGCGCCCCTCCACTGGTGAACTCATGGGTCCTAAATCATTTTTTTGTTTGTTTAAATACATACGGTGTTCTGACACATGTCTACCATAGACAGTGTGAACTTTTTCAGCAATTTGTACTAGAGTAGCTCTTCTCTTGGATCGGACCAGACGGGCTAGCCTTTGCTCCACAAGCACATTGGTGAGCCTTAGGAGCCCATGACCCTGTCAGCGGTTCACCGATTGTTCTTCTTTGGACACCTTTTGGTAGGTACTAACCATTGCATACCAGGAACACCCCACAAGACCTGCCATTTTAGAGACGCTCTGATCCAGACGTCTAGCCATCACACTTTGACCCTTGTCAAAGTCACTCAGATCCTTACGTGTTCCTATTTTCCCTGCTTCCAACACATCAACTAGATATCCTATCACTTGACAGATGCCATACAGTAATTAATAAAAAAGTGTACATGTAAACTTTTGAACTAAAACAGACAAGCTGTAACTTTTCCCCTTGTGCTTGGTGTGTGTATATATGTGTGTGTGTGGGGGGGTCTGAAATTACTGAGGTCTGGACATCCTCATAGCTGTAGGCATGACCATTTGTTAATACTTTAAGGAAATTATACCAAGGGGTATACAGTATTCTGTTACAAAAAATCTATGCCCCTTCAGAATAAGTTCCTCCTGTGGGAACGCTTAAAGGTTCTATGTAGAAATCTCACACCATAGAACCCAGAATGTGTTTCTCTATGCAAACATGGTGGAGTGCTGAAATGGAGTTACTTACACCCTGAGGTTGGTTATCTGCATATAACAGCACATCTCACCTGGTTTTCAATGGGCCCAATTTATACATTTATTCATTTAGCAGACGCTTTTATCCAAAGCGACTTACAAATGAGACACACTCACACACCAATGGTAGCAGAGCTGCATGCAAGGTGCTAGCTTGCCATCGGGGGCAACTTAGGGTTCAGTGTCTTGCCCAAGGACACTTCGGCATGGGATCACTCGGGCCGGGATTCGAACCACCAACCCTACGATTAGTGGATTAGTGGACAACCCGCTCTACCGACTGAGCCACAGCCGCCCACATATACGTTATTAATTAACATTATACGTTTTATCAATTAACGAATGCCACATTATACTTTTTATCCATTTATAGTTACTTTTAATTCTTGTGGACCGTCTACGAGACAAGTCATCACTTAATCGACACCTTCTGCCCAATCAGAATCAAGAATTCACCAATGTTATTTAAGAAGAAGAGTTTTTTCCAGCTAATATATAATCTCAAAATGAGTCATTAGTTCTATTTTTTTTTTTTTTTTTTTTTTTGTGTTCATGTAAATTTCAGGTTTACATTCAGATCGTATTGTTGTTGTTTATTCTTTACCTATGATGTAATTGAAGCAATTATTATTTGATATAAAATCACCAGTAACACACCAACCAAGTGCACATACTATTCACTCAGTTGCACACACAAATTCGTACTCGTTCTGTAATAAATCAGGGTCTGATGATCTCTGATGATCCGACAAGCCGGTTGTGTTTTGCTCAAAAGATAAAGAGGTACTGGTGTGTGCATGCGTGAGAGAACAGAATGGCAGGTGAATTCTCCGTCATGGCAGAAACAGGTTTTTAAAAGGCGTGGAATAAAGCAGCACTAAATCCTGCATTTATGTCAAATCCTCCCCAGAACTAATAACCGTCACGAAGGATTAGAGGTTCTGTTTCATTCCTCCTGACCGCCAGAGGTGGTGCTTTAGCACTAGTGGATTATTATAGCCCCAGCTAGACAGGTAGAGATAATATACCAACAAAGTCACGTAGTGATGTAGGCTGAGCCACGAGGATAATAGCCATGTTGGCTCAGCGTTCAGGCTCTTTCGTTTTCTCACCTGACTGAGATAGGTCTCTCTTCAAGAGTCTATGCAGTGTCACGTGCAGCTTACTAGAGCTGCGAATTATCGTCCTTGCAAGCTGTGACAGCGCACTCGTAGGATTCTGATCCTGGGTTGGAATTTTGTGCAACTTTTGTAAGTCTGTCGGTAACATTTTGTGCGTCTTGGTACTACCCGGTGGCTAGTGGTTTCCATGCGGATACGTTGACGGTTCTCTACTATTTTTACGTGGATTTTGTGATACGCTGTGTGCCTCGGTACGATCTGGCATCCAGTAATAAAAGTGTGGGAATATTTTTAATTTTACACCATTCTACACATTATAAAATGTTAAATGGCTTATATAGTGCACTTATATAGTGCTTTTATCTAAAGCGCTTTACACTGTGTCTCATTCACCCATTCACACACACACTCACACACCAATGGGAGCAGAGCTGCCATGCAAGGCGCTAACTTGCCATCGGGGGCAACTTGGGGTTCAGTGTCTTGCCCAAGGACACTTCGGCATGTGGGGTCATGTGGGTCGGGAGTCGAACCGCCAACCCTACGATTAGTGGACAACCCACTCTACCAATTGAGCCATTCTGGTTCCAGCCGAGGTTTTTCTGTTGACAAATAATTATGGCTCACAGCTCTATTGCTACTGGATTCCCGTTGACATGTAAGCTGTGTCTTAATGCTCTTCTCCTGGACGACGGCCTTGAGGCTTGCCCGTCCTTTTTGGGAATCCAGCTTTTGAGAGAAGCTATCACGGATCCGTGCTTGCACTGTAGTCTTTTACGCATGTCAGATAGGTAGCTCCAAATCAACAGTGAGGCTCGTGGAAGCGGAGTTAAAGCCCACCACACAATCTCGGAAATGAAGTGTGTCTGTGTCTGCCGGTGATCCCCCGCCAAAGAAGAAAGCAATGTTCAGAATGTTACGTGCAGCTGACCTTCTTCCGTCTGTCACGAAAGAAGACTGGTTTACAAGCATTGATTTGAAAGATGATTATTTTCACGTTTAAATTGTTCCGTACCACAGAAAATTTCTTCGATTCAGTTTCAAGAACTAGCCCTACCAGTTCGAGGTCCTGCCATTTGGACTGTCTCTGGCCCCTTGTGTCTTCACGAGGTGCATCACTGTGGCTCTGTACCCACACCCGATATGGTCCAGGGGGATGGAATCCTGCCTTATTTGGATGACTGGCTGCTATGTGCACCCACAAGACAGCAAGATGTCCAAGACACCAGACTGCTTTGTCCAGGAGCTTGGTCTTGTTGTGAAGGAAACAAAGAGTTTTTTGATTCAGGCACAATGTATTACTTATATTGGAATGACACTGGACACCGTTCGATGTCTGTCAGCCTATTACATGCTTGTGTAGACAATATTCAACAGCTACTTGCTCATTTCCGGCTGGGAAAGAGCGTGCCATACGGAGCATTGTTACAACTTTTGGGGATGTTGGCATCTGTAATTCCACCTCAGATATCTTCAGCGGTGGAACAACAGATTGCAGCTGAACCCCGCCAGACATTGTCATTGGTTTATTGTTGTCTCACACCTTTTATTCAGATATTGACTCAATGGACTCGCTGAGAGTTTCTAATGTCAGTTGTACCCCTAGGGGTCATATCCTATTGCCAAGAGGTGGTCACGACCAATGCTTCCCTCCTTGGATGGGGTGCAATGTTGAATCGCAGGTGCGTCCGTGGCCATTAGTCTCCAGCTCAGTCCTGTGATCACTTCAAGATATCAAAACAGTTTGTTAGCGAGTTATACATGCGTTGGTTGCTGGAGGATTCTCTTGGTGTGCTTCAACCGAACCCATCTATTCTTCCTAAAGTTCTGCTTACTCAGTTTCTAAATCAGTCGATCGATCAATGACTGTTTTTCAATCTGCAGAACAGTCAAGGTATTTCTCCTTGTGTCCCATGCGAGCCTTGAGGTGTTATTTGGCTGCTACTGATTTTGTTTGTTATGGTGGTGCCTGGAATGAAGCTGCCCTATCGAAACAGAGGTTGTCAAATTGGATTGTGGAAGTGATAACTATGGCATATAAGGAAGCCCAAAGTGTCTGCCAGGTGCTATCTCTTGTCTTTCCACTAGGGCTGTGTCTACTTCTTGGGCTGCTTTTAGAGGATATCTGTGCAGCTGCTACTTGGACTTCTCCCAGTACCTTTGCCCGCTTCTACAAGCTCAACATTGCTTCCCCTCATGCTGTCAGTTCAGCAGTTCTTCAGGAGCAACCTTGAATATTTTTTAGGTGAGTGGTATCACTATGTTGGTAAAAGTCATCCACTAGTGCTAAAGCACCACCTCTGGTGGTCAGGTGGAATGAAACAGAATGCTCGTTACGTAGGTAACTGTGGTTCTATGAATTCCGGATGACCGCCAGAGTTCTTTGTCACTCAGAAAGTGAGAAAGCGTACCGAGGCTGAATGCTGAGCTAATGTGGCTAATACTCTCGAGGTTCAGCCTACATAACTACATGACTTTGTGGGTAAATGATCCTGACCTGTTCAGCAAGTGCTGCGATCATCCGCTAGTGCTAAAGCAGGAATTCATAGAACCACAGTTACCTACATAACTCGCGATTTCGCTCCTTTGTTCTGTGCGCTCCGTGACAGGTCTACTTCAACATGTGTATTTGTGTATGAGAGTGAAGGAAGCAATAGGATTTCATGCATATCCCATCCACACTCTTAAGCATGACTAAATATTAATTGAAGTCTCTCTTTTCTGGATGATTGCTCGGACTTATTAATCACGAGGACCGAATCTGCACTTCTAGACAATTACTAGGTAAATAAGCACATTACAGGAAATTATTTGTTGCTGTCAGCAAGGAGCTTTAGCGTTAGCTATAATTACATCATTACACATTGAACTGCGGTGTAAATATTTCAGGTCTGCAGCGAGCTGATAAACCCACTCATAAATGAATTAGGCAACAAAACCTGTAAATACAGACTGTTCTGCATTTAACACACTGTGGACTGGAACGACAAGAGCGAAGGAATGGGGCTGATTAAGAAAAAAAAAGAAACAACAACAAACAAAACAAAAATACCACATTAACAACACCAGAGCTACCGAAGAAGATTGTTAGTGCTTACAGCTTCGAGTTAAATTTCATGACATCACATTTGTATACAGATATTTACATATTTAGCAGACGCTTTTATCCAAAGCAACTTACAAATGAGACGCACTCACACCCCAATGGTAGCAGAGCTGCATGCAAGGTGCTAGCTTGCCATCGGGGGCAACTTAGGGTTCAGTGTCTTGCCCAAGGACACTTCGGCATGGGATCACCCGGGCCGGGATTCGAACCACCAACCCTACGATTAGTGGATTAGTGGACAACCCGCTCTACCGACTGAGCCACAGCCGCCTTTTAACCAAAGGTAATCTTGAGCTTCAAAGTCCTTCTATTTACATTTCATCTTCTTCTTAATATTCGTAATTTTCTTTCCATACAACACATCTTACATGTTTTGGTCAGTAGTAATATGTGCATGTATTCTAAACAAGGGAAATGACTCATTTATTGCAACGTACAGTAGAATGTTCCTTTCCATGTTTTGCGAGTGGATCTTTGGCTTGTTTTGTTTTGGCGAGGAGTGTTCAGGAACAGAAGGAGATGCTGTCGGTGGAACATCAGCAGGATTGAAGTCGAGCCAACACAAAGGTTAACAGAGGCTTTAATTAGTCAGCGCTACACAGCCGACAAAGGCAGATTAATGAGGAGCCAGTGATTCCAAAAGGGGAGCCCAGAGACCTGAGGTCTTTCACTGAGTGAGCAGCTGTGCCAGGACACGTGTGTGTGTGTGTGTGTGTGTTTCTTTGCTTGTGTGTCTTTGTGTGGTGCTTGAAAGGCTTTCTCAGCCGCCTTACACTACAGCAGTCTGTGGAAAACACACCATTGTGTTACAGATATGTAATCTGAAAATGGTTGAATTCAGACAGAAACACTCAGTGATGTGAGCGAAGTCCTTTGAGATGAAAAAAGCGACTACATCTGACAAAACAAAAGATTCTTTTTCATCATGAAGTACAGCGTTAGAAACCATCAACACAGACAGCACTACTTACAATTTAGGGATGAGTTATACTCCTGCAAGCGCATCAGTGCGTCACACTGGGGTCAGTCTTTATACTTGGACATAACGTAACGTGAGCGTGACCACAAGGGGGCAGTGTTGTAGGAACTGAACCAGGATCTGCTATAATAACGGAAAACAGCAAAACTAAAGCAGAGTTCCGTATTACGCTGGAGGAATAATAATAGACTGCAACGTTCTAACCATTGCATACCGGGAACACTCCCAAAGACCTGCCCTTTTGGACATGCTCTGTCTAGCCAGAACAATCTGGCCCTTGTCAAAGTCGCTCAAATCCTTACACTTGCCCATTTTTACTCCTTCCAACACATCAACTTCGAGAACTGACTGTTTGCTTGCTGCCTAATATATGTCACACCTCGGCAAGTGACACTTTAATGATATAATCAACGTTAATGGGCGGCTGTGGTCAGTCGGTAGAGCGGGTTGTCCACTAATACACTAATCGTAGTGTTGGTGGTTCGAATCTCGGCCCAGGTGATCCCATGCCGAAGTGTCCTTGGGCAAGACACTGAGCCCTAAGTTGCCCCCAATGGCAAGCTAGCACCTTGCATGCAGCTCTGCTACCATTGGTGTGTGAGTGTGTCTCAGTTGTAAGTCGCTTTGGATAAAAGCGTCTGCTAAATGAATAAATGTAAATGTTAATCACGTTACCTGTAAGTGGTTTTAATCTCACGTCTGACTGGTGTAAAATGAAGAAAGAAGCTCACAACAACATCTCATCAAAACCTTAAAGAGTACACAAGCAGAAACACCTCCAGAACAACCACATCAACATTTACCTTAGGTCCGTAGTGTCCCTAGAGGACAGCGAGCAAAGCATCTCTACAGCCACATTTAACCAGGCCTCTCTGCGTCACAACATAAACACACGGCAAACCTTACACGTTACGTGGACTCTCTGGAAAAGTGCTTTCATTAGAATCCACGCAGGTCCAAATAAAATAAGGAATGTTTACATCAAAAAAAGTGAAATTTCCATTTTGACTCAAGTGGAGTCAGGATACATATTTCCTGTAAGAACTTTGACAGCCAACATGTGAATACATAAACGGTGTACTTCATAAACTCGAAGGCTTTTGTTATTGCACTCTTGATCACACACACACACACACACACACACACACACACAAACAGTGTTGTTTATTACTATTGACAATTTTTAGTTTTGCTGCTTGCTTTTAGGAGGCAACACAGCAGCACAACTTTATTTTTCATCATCTTGCTATATCAACAGAGGACTTCTTGAGCATGTCTTTTGTGTGCTGGTGGAGTCACTGGCACTTTCTTTAATTTCGCTGTTTATTTTTTGGGCTGGCTGACTGGCACACTTGATCCCAAAGCAATCCGGAACAGGGATGAAGAAGAGCTTGGCAAAAAAAAGTACGAGTTTTGTTCTCTTTTCAGCTTTTTCAGAAAAGCAGAATGTTGTTGTGATGGCACTCACAAGTAGCTGTGAAGGACTCAGGGCATCAACTAAAAGGAACTGTGGGACTCATTTATTTATTTATTTACGTATATATTCAATTCCCGCTGTCTGATTCGTGTCTCGTTTCGTCTCACTCCTCAACCACCGCCGCTGTCATCATTCCCCCTGATTATCGTTAGCGACAGTCCCTCAGTATTCATCTTGCTTTGTCTAGTTTCTCTCACTGCGTCTTGTTCTGCCAGATTCCTATGTTCCATGGCAAAATAATTACGCCTAAGTGAAGTTGTGAGGAATTCCCACGCACAGCATGTGGCACGGTTCCCGAAGCAGGAAACACTGCTCGCATCTGCGTGCTTGGCTGAATCCGGATTCGTGTACTACCCTACTAGACAGTAGGCGAAATGCAGTACACCAGAGGGGTAGTACATCCAAATTCTCAGTAGACGAGAAATACCCGGATGGCGTACTGCTTCCGGTCAGATTTTTCAGTATGGACTCGAAACTATTCAAAAATCCCATAATGCAATGGCATTGATGCAGATGAGCTCAGAAACAAACAAAAAAAAAAATGGCGGAAGCGGGCGTGTTGGGTCATTTTAAATATTAAACCTTAGTTAAACAAGACTTGGGGCTCACGGTGGCTTAGTGGTTAGCATGTCTGCCTCACACGTCCAGGGTTCGAGTCCCGCCAGGGCCATGTGTGTGTGGAGTTTGCATGTTCTCCCCGTGTGTCGGGGGTTTCCTCCGGGTTTTCCGGTTTCCTCCTCCAGTCCAAAGACATGCATGTTAGGCTGATTGGTGTGTCTAAAGTGTCCGTAGTGTATGAATGTGTGTGTGAGTGTGTATGTGATTATACCCTGCGACAGACTGGCACCCTGTATAGGGTATACCCCGCCCTGTGTCCGATGCTCCCTGGGATAGGCTCTAGGTTGCCCGACTCTAATTTCACCTTCAAACTAACTGCTAATCCTAGAGGTTCACATACTTTTGCCACTCCCAGATATGTAAATCTGATCATTTTCCTTTATAAATGAATGACAACGTGTACTATTTTTGTCCCGTTTGTTTAATTGGATTCTCTTGGTCTGCTTTTAAGACTTGTGCGAAAATCTGATGATGTTGAAGGTCATATTTATGCAGAAATATAGAAAAGTCTAAGGGGTTTACAAACTTTCAAGCGTCGCTGTAGCTGTATACGTACATGCTTATGATACACATAAAATGGCTGACATTTGGACTTCCAGGTTTTTCTTACATACACAAATATAAATATGGTGAACGCTGAAGTCCAGAGTCACTCACACACACACACACACACACACACACACACACACACACACACACACACACACACACACACTATATTATACAACAGATTAAAGCATAAATAAATAAATAAATAAATAAATAAATAAATAAATAAATAAATTCAAAGTCTGACTGTTAAAGAGAAGAAATATAAAAGTTCCAAACTTTATACGAAAGATTTTTAACCTTCATACAATTCTCGTCCATGTCTCGGTCTGAGGACCGTCCTGGAGCATTGATAAGAAAATTCTGCCAAATTAGATCACGTAGCACACAAAACTAGTGTTTGGAAGTCTTAGAAGCAACCTAAGTAGGGAATAAAACATTAGGAGAAGTCCGGGTATAGGAAAAAATATTTCACATATTGTTTTGTTTGCGTGTTTCCCGCCCGTGTTTAAATGTGGTGGTCTGGACATGTTGGCAAGGCGGCTGTGTCTCAGTCGGTAGAGCAGGTTGTCCACTAATCCACTAATCGTAGGGTTGGTGGTTCGAATCCCGGCCCGGGTGATCCCATGCCGAAGTGTCCTTGGGCAAGACACTGAACCCTAAGTTGCCCCCGATGGCAAGCTAGCACCTTGCATGCAGCTCTGCTACCATTGGTGTGTGAGTGTGTCTCATTTGTAAGTCGCTTTGGATAAAAGCGTCTGCTAAATGAATAAATGTAAATGTTATAAAACCCCACCTGATTCTTATACTCAAGAAAAACCTGGCAACCTTGAAAGATTGAAGTACATGCAGAAGCATATTTTGCATATTTTTGCCACCAACTATAAATAATTGCTTAAATATAAAAGTTTGTACATACAGTCAAGCAAGCGTTATACAATATTTATGTCTTTAATTTTATTAATACAGATAACCTGTGGCCAATATCACTATATTATTTTCTCCATCTGGTCCCCAGTAAGAAAGGTTATTAGAGGCCAGATGGAGGACTCCCAGAACAAGCAGAGTCAGTTGAGGAAGGCAAAAACATAGCCGCAAAAGCAGGTGTCAGGACAAGAGTGTGGAAAAGAAATGAAATAAATAAATGGAAATGATCATTCATCATGCACCAGGAACTAAAACTAGACCACAGAAAAACCACTGAAGATGCTAAATTTCTTAAGGAGGGTTGATTTGAACTTTGGAGTAGTTACATGTACAGAATGTGACACAAAACGTAGAAAGAGATAACGGATAAGAATAGATAAGATGGACGCCCTCAACTCTGATCATGTGTGGATCTTCAGCGCCGTGCATCAGGCAAATGCTAATTGGTTGGAAATGGAGGTGTATTTAATAAATCATAAAGTCTTTATCTAGCCCACCAGCCTATTTAAAGCTCTACATCTGGGGGATTAAGACACCCATTATGGTAAATGGTGTGCACTTGTCCACGCTGGTTCTCATTCACCCATTCACACACCAATGGTAGCAGAGCTGCATGCAAGGCGCTAGTTTGCCATCGGGGGCAACTTAGGGTTCAGTGTCTTGCCCAAGGACACTTCGGCATGGGATCACCCGGGCCGGGATTCGAACCACCAACCCTACGATTAGTGGATTAGTGGACAACCCGCTCTACCAACTTCGGTATGTGGAGTCATGTGGGCTGGGAATCGACCCGCCAACCCTACGATTAGTGGACAACCCGCTGTATTGTCTGTCATGCTAGTAGAAGAGTTATACAATGGCTACAGTATTTTGCAGGTTTTCCCTGGTGCTTCCATTATCTACGTGGCATTCCGGTGTCTCTGACCCACCTGGAAAGAAAAAAAAAGACAATTATACGAGGATCACGTTTGGTTCAGCATTTAAAACAATTATCCCACAACATCTCTCAGGAAAGCTGAACCTTCTGGGCTTGAACACATCTGTCTACAACTGGATCCTGGACATTTTGTCTGGGCGATCCCATTCCATCAAGGTCGGCAACAATCACAAGTTTGCTGATGATTCTACAATCATTAGAAATGCTGCTGAGTAAGCATACAAGGAGGAGGTGAAGCAGCTGACAAGACCAGAGAGATGATTGTAGACTTCGGACGGACCCAAGCAGACTGCTTTTAGCAATGGACATCGTCTCAAAGCAGTGTTACAGAAACATAAAAACACAAGATGGAGATTTTAAGCGTGTGAATTTATCCCTATTGAGGGAGCCGGTGATGACGGTGGTGAGGAAAAACTCCCTGAGATGATACGAGGAAGAAACCTTGAGAGGAACCAGACTCAGAAGGGAACCCGTCCTCATCTGGGTAACGACGGATAGTGTGGACGTAAAAGAAAGTTCATTATGGTGTTTATATGAAGTCTGTGTGTTGAACTAGTCCACGATTCATTAAAGGAGACCTGAGTGTAAACCTGTACATGGTAATTACAGTCCCAAGGACATCGCAGAAACCGTCGTCCCAGCAACCACAGCAAGAACGTCCATGTCCAACTGAGGTCCAAAACTATTTCCATGGTACTTAGATGGTACTATGGTTCTAAAACTATGGTACTTCAAGTTGTACCATCCTCTGCAATCTCCACGCTGTAGTCTCCAGTTGATGAGATCTCCATCCAGAAGTAAGGCATCGCTACTGTCTTATGTGTTGCAATATGGTCGTGCAGAAACGACATTTTGTTCCATTGTATACAAGCAATATAGAGGAACGTCAATAAAATCTTCTCGTCTTCTGAAAACTATTCATTAGCCTTCCTATCACGATCACCATTAAGCACATTCCATTTAAACACACACCCAGACTGAGGGTGTTTTCTAGTTTTTTCTCCTCATCTTCAAGCCGTTGAATGTACTCGTCAGCAAAGCACGCTCGACTACTCCTGCAGTTATTTCTGTTTCTACCCACCTGTAACAGTTTCTAATGAACTCAATTCCTCCAGCGTGTCCAATCAGAAACAAACAAGTTATTTAAACACCTTTTAACAAGAACAAAGAAGAGACTGATCAATTTATCTTGCCACAGGCTCCTCACAGACCAAAAGGGGAATAGCAGTCTCATCGAATGAGGAAGTGGTATTTCAAATAAATAAATAAATAAAAGAAAGAAAAGAATTTACGTCTCCAACTAATTTGTGAAGATTATCAAGCAAATATCAGATATTAAGCCGATTTAACCAGACTAAGTGAAACTCAATAAACAAAAAACAAAGCATCTCCACAAGCACGTGGTAATTACAGTCCCAAGGACATCGCAGAACCCGTCGTCCCAGCAACCACAGCGAGGACATCCATGTCGAATTGAGGTCCGAAGACACGTGCCTTGTCTTCAACCAGTCGAAGAGAACCCATGTCACACCCCTCTTCATCTCCCTCCACTGGCTTCCTGTAGCAGCCCGCATCAAATTCAAGGCCTTGACGCTCACCTACAAGACCTTGTCTGGAACAGCGCCCCCTACCTCAACTCTCTCCTGAAGGCTTACGTTCCCACACGCAATCTACGATCGATTAGCGACCGACGTTTAGTAGTTCCTACTCAGTGCGGCACAAGGTCCCTTTCCAGAACCTTCACACTAACTGTTCCTCAGTGCTGGAATGAACTTCCAACCTCAATCCGGACTGCAGATTAAAAAAAAAAAGCACTTACACCTCGACTCTGCGCACGTTCCTTCGTCTAGAACTCAATTCATAGATCTTGTATAGTAGCACTACTTGTATTGTTCTCTGCTTGATATCACTTTGCTTGTATCTCTCATTTGTAAGTCGCTTTGGATAAAAGTGTCCGCTAAGTGAATAAATGTAAATGTAAGCAATCATCTACAAGACCTCATTAACACAACACGTAGAGCGAGACTGTGTACTCATCGACTGACAGTGCCGTGTATTTATACTAAGAGTGTACTGATTTGGAACAGGTGACTGTCACTGGTGCGAGGTACTGGATCACGTGATGGGTCACGTAGCCGCATTTGTAGTCCATTGTATGGTTGAGGATTATGGGGAACACACGTTTTATGTTATGTGATGCAGAGATGTGGCACATGTGCTTTTATTCTCATAGTTTTTATGATTCATTTATTTTCACATGCGATTTTTTCACACGTTATTGATATATTTTCACATGATTTAAAAAAAAAAAAAAAAAAAAAAAAAAAAAATTTTTCCCCCC
>JAFFST010046248.1:86959-97736 GCA_022414735.1 Noturus placidus | reverse complement strand
TTTGGACGAGCTTCGGCCTTAATTAGTTTCCTCGCTTCGTCGTTGCCATGGCAACGACTACCAATGCTAACAGAGATGTCCTTCTGTTCCATTCATTCAGATGACCATTCAATCTGTCTTAAATAATAAGGCAATTGCTGAAATAATAGTAAAATAATAAATCATCTTCTGTTCTTTACTTTTCTTTCATTTTCTTTGATTAGATTTTGTAGCCCTGAGTTGGACTGGTGTCCAATCAGATATTCATTCCCACCTCACACTCAGTATTCATTCCCACCTCCCTCGAGATCCACCGTAAATGAATATACATTTGCATTTTTAAAGAGCTGCCAGTTTATTAGGTACACGGCTGTACAGTTCTGCACTACCTACTGGAAAGTTCTGTACCTGCTGCGAGGTCCTTGTAAAAAATTCCTGCCCAGCTTGGAATGTTAATCTGCCTGGCTTCGGTTGAAGGTGTGTGTGAAATGTGACGTGAATGTCAACGTGTGTGTGTGTGTGTGTGTGGGTGTGTGGGTGCGTTCAGGTTTATTAAAAGGAAACCGACGGAGATGAGAGAGTGAGTGGACACGGTCACCTCTCCTGTCCTGAAAATAATCCTGACCAGAGGATGAATAACCATACCACACACACACACACACACACACACACACACCCTGCGGTACTGCCATAACCCAGCACTCAGCTAAGAGAAAGACACAGGCTCATTGTTCCCCAGATACACACTTAAGCTCATGCCGTGCTCCATCTCTATCTCTCACGCACACGCACACACACACACACACACACACACACACACACACACACACACACAATCACATGCTGTACTTACTCTTGAGATGGATGACAGATTTACAGTATAAAATTCATCTGATACAATTACAGAATGAATCATCGAAGAATGACACACTGTACTTTTTATCTATTTATAGTTACATACGCTATAGCATCTATAAACAATCGTTCCCTCACCAGCTTCACTTTTTCTCTCTCTTAAAGAAAATCCAGATTGCCATGTTACAAAGCATAAAGTCCTCTCTGACACTGGAGACTCCTTCCGCAAGTGTTAAATCAAACCAGTGATTCTATGTTTTGCGTTTGTCAAACTAACAATATGTCTCTTATATGGAAAAGGCATTAACATCTTCTGACCAATCAGAATCCAGAACTCAACAGTACATCATCCGCATTACATCGTCTCCACTTCGGCGTTTTGTTTAAAGTGCTTTTGCGTGTTCCTAAAGACCCAGCGAACTCATATCGCTCGCTTTGTATTCCAATCAAAGTCCTTCAGAGTCGCCTGTGACTTCACTGTACATAATAAATAGCGTCTCAGCTTCGTTAAAGCCCAATTGAAATCACTTGTCAGTTTGATTGGGTTTATTGACTCTGTAAGTGGGATGAGTGAGAAAACAGCCGCAGTACTGAAACGCCTGATAACCCTGGCGTGTCTGGAATCAGGAACTTTACACCTTACGCTCTCGTTCCCGACGGTACAGCCGACAAGTCGCCTGATTTCCTTTATTTACCCAGGCATTTCACTGAGTAGGTGTGAAACTTTTCTTAACGTCATGAAGAGCCAGTCTCACTGCCTGGAAACTCTGAACTTTCCCTGATGGATATCTTCCTACACTTCACCTCACTGCAACAGTTATCTTAGTATTTATTTTATTTATTCGACTTCTTACAGACTCCACAGAGCCTCGCAGCAGTAGAAATATCAAAGAGAAGCGGAACCTGAGCTGTCGCAGACCCAATCTGAGAGGTTGCGTTAGCGATGTTTGAAGTTGTATATTTACAGCAGAATGTAGGCAACGGATTAGCTCTTAAGTAGCGAAGTAAAGACGGCGTGTCACTGACAAACAACTCAAGGAGAGATCTTCAGTAAGGCAAGTCTTGTATTTATGCATACAGGGTCACACACAGGTTGAACTATAACGCACATAATGAACTATTCAGAGCTGGGAATATAAAATGGGCGGCTGTGGCTCAGTGGGTAGAGCGGGTTGTCCACTAATCCACTAATCGTAGGGTTGGTGGTTCGCATCCCGGCCCGGGTGATCCCATGCCGAAGTGTCCTTGGGCAAGACACTGAACCCTAAGTTGTCCCCGATGGCAAGCTAGCACCTTGCATGCAGCTCTGCTATCATTGGTGTGTGTGTGTGTGCTCTCATGTGTAAGTCGCTTTGGATAATCACCCGGGCCGGGATTCGAACCACCAATACTACGATTAGTGGATTAGTGGACAACCCGCTCTACCGACTGAGACACAGCCGCCCAGCTGGGATCTGTTTAATAGCATAATAGACAATATTCCTTACACACATGAAATCCCATGATGCACCACAATAGGTTGTGTGCAAATAATAAAGAGAACGGTACAAAACATATGCAGTTGCAGTCAAAATGATTCAAACCGCATTGTAAATCAGGTTTATTGTTAAAATTTACAGACTTTCAGCTGTTTGCGATGAACAAATCAAACAACATTCCCCAAAGTCCATCTTCCTCATAGACGGCGTGATGCTGCAGGTTTGCAGTGCCAGAGGATGCAAAGCAGCCCCAGAGCATCACCGAGCCTCCACCATGCTCGAGTGTTCTTTCTTCATTATTCTTCCTCCAGACATACCACTGATCCATCATGCTGAAAAGTTCCACAGAACAGAATCCTAAAACTTCTGTGGATTATTGATATGATTTTGAGCGACGTTTCTTGTGCTTTTGGGTCAGTAGTGGTGAACGTCTTGGAGTTCTGGCATGGAGACCTTCTGCGTTTAGTACACGCCTTACTGTTCTCACTGAAACCTCAGTGCCTGTTACCACCAAGTCTCGCTGCAGGTCTTTTACATTCACTCGAGGATTTTTCACAACCTGCCTTCTCAGAAATCTGCTTACAGCCTTAATAGCTTCCTTTTTCTGCCCCGTCCAGGTATTTCATTTATGTTCTACCTCTAGCCAGTCCAGGTATTTCATGTGTTCCAGCTCAAGCACACCTGGTGCAACAAATGAAGCCCTTGATTTGTGCTGTTGTGAGAGATTCTATTCAGGGGGGTGAATAATTTTGAAACTTTACAGGTCATTATAAGTTGCATTTTCAGTTGAATTTGAGGAAACGGTTGTGGGATGTGGTTGATGGATTGTATTCAATACAGTGTATGGTTAATTCATTAATTAATCGATTGAGTAATTAATTAATTCATATATTGTGTCCCTTTCTGCTCCATTCTTATGAAACTAATCGTCATAGCAACACAATCCAGCCATTCACACGTCCTTCATCTGGCAGTCACAAGACGGCAGAAAGGCCTCGGCTGCTGCCATGGTGACAACACACTCACTTACAGGAAGTACAAGGACATTTGAGTGGGCGGACTTAAACAAGCTCCATTCAAAGCCGAGTGCACATCCTCCTGGGAAATCAGACCTGAAGCAGCGTTTCACTGTCACACTCACCGGTCCACAGCTCGCGGCCCATTGAGGAGATAACAGAACCTTTAACTGACAGCTCACTATTTCAGCACTAGTTGCAGGGGTGGCTGATTGGTTAAAGGCTCTGAATTTCTGCTCTGAAGGTCAGGGGTTCAAGCCCCAGCAATGCCAAGCTGCCACTGTTGGACCCTTGAGCAAGGCCCTTAACCCTCTGTCCTCCAGGGGCATCGTATAATGGCTGACCCCGTGCCCTGACCCAACCTCCTAACAAGCTGGGAAATTCACTGTGTTGCATTCATTGTGATGAATAAAGGCTTCTTCTATCTTTATCTTGTATGTATGTATGTTTACTTTTCGGAATGTGAGCCTCTATAGCCTTTTATATTCACTCAAGCTTTAAAAAAAGTTATGAATATGCAAATTTGAAGTGCTGTCAAATCCACCATGCCCCTTTTCCTCTGATAAACCACTCCTGTATACTGGACCACGATTGGCTCAACTCGATTCATTCCCTGACTGAATGCAGCAAAATCACTCCAGTTCTACTGAAATTCCTATTAAGGCACTAGCTTTGGCTGTTAGCTGCTAACAATCGCCAACAAAATATATGAAATGTCAGCTTCCAAGCTCCGTACAAAACCAACTTCACTTCTTTTATTTTTTTTAGATTGCTTTAATCATGAGTGGCTCCGTGGATCAGGTGGTAGAGCGGGTTGTCCACTAATCGTAGGGTTGGTGGTTCGATTCCTGGCCCCAAGTTGCCCCCGATGGCAAGCTAGCACCTTGCATGGCAGCTCTGCTCCCATTGGTGTGTGTGTGTGAATGGGTGAATGAGAGACAGTGTAAAGTGCTTTATAAGTGCACCATTTAGATAGGGAAAAAGAGCAGCAAGTTGTTTTCAGCACTTTGAGGCTTGTAGGGTGCTACAGGCGTTGAATCTGGTCAACAGATAACTGCGTTTCTTCTGCGCCAGTCGTTTTACACAGTAAGCATGCACGTAATGTCAAATACAGATAATTAATTAGTCAATTTGTATAGCGCTTTTTACAATGGACATTGTCTCAAAGCAGCTTTACAGAAATATCATTTTACATTTACAAGAGACTTACAAATGAGACACACTCACACACCAATGGTAGCAGAGCTGCCATGCAAGGTGCTAGCTTGCCATCTGGGGCAACTTAGGGTTCAGTGTCTTGCCCAAGGACACTTCGGCATGGGATCACCCGGGCCGGGATTCGAACCACCAACCCTACGATTAGTGGATTAGTGGACAATCCGCTCTACCGACTGAGACACAGCCGCCCTTCGCAGACGTTTCTTCGTTTGTTTTCTTCCCATTCAAGACCAGAATCTGTATGATCCTTTCTGATAGAAATATTCTCTGATTGGTCCGAAGGTGATGAGATTACTGGACAGATTTATATCAATATATAATCGTTTCTATAGTAACAGCTTACACAGGGACTTATGGAAACTTATGGAAGGAGTCCAGTGTCAGTTTTTTTTTTTATATCATAATAATAATAATAATAATAATAATAATAATAATAATAATAATAATAATAATAATATGAGCGGGAGACAAATGGCTCCCCCAACATGGGATCAACTGTAAATACGTTTCATTTTATCCCATTAGAATGATATGAGTGCATTTCATCCATAAAGGCTAAACTCAGGCTTGGGAGATCGCTATCGCCGCCCCAGTGGCTAGAGAAAGATGTTATCACCATCTCCAAAGAAAAGCTCGATTTGAACATTAAACGACATGACGCTGAGTGTATTGTTTGCACAAAGGGACCGCACAAAGGATGTCTATTGAGTTGTGTTGTGTTGTGTTGTGTATCAGCTCTCAGCTACAGCTTAGCGTCGAGGTGAAATTAGAACCCCGAGTCCGAGGCACGGCTAATTCATCATCATTTGACTGCATATTAAGTGCGAGTCTCACTCGAGATCCGCAGCACTGTTACGTATTCTGAGTCATATCTCATTTTATTAAAGAGGACCGAGATCACTCATTTCCGTTCAATTTGCTGCGGAACTGTCGCGACGTCTTCTCAATGGACTGAGGCGCTCATGCTAAACCTCACCAGGCTGTGCATTTAGAAAATATGAAGTCATCATATTTGCAGGGCGAAATCAGATCTCCTCTGATAAATAGGACTCTTTTTTTTAATTTTATTTTTAAACCAGATCACTCTGACCCTCTGGTGTGATCAATTTCACGGGCGTTTGCTGAGTAGGCCGCTAGCAGTTTGTCAGGACAGAGTAGGAACATCGGTCTTGGAGACCATGCTGACACTTAATCAGGACATCCTGTGATCTCTCTCTCTCTCTCTCTCTCTCTCTCTCTCTCTCATTAGGGATGATGGTCACCATCATGGCGCAGAGTAATGGAAGCGATCCATTTTGTTTGTTCTGCTCCATTGCTATAACCTCATTGAACGATTCAAATCCAACCCTGATCATGGCGGCGTGTAAGAACGTCCTGTTTTCAAGAATAATTCAAATGCATCACGATTTGTTGCGCAAGAGTGACGAGTTCCAGATTGCTGGATTAACTATGAAAGACTCGCATCTAAAAACAACGGAGTATTCTAGTCTAATTATTCTTAAACGCTAACGAGACACAAGATAAATATTTCCTGGCGGCATTTATTTATTTATTTCTTTATTTGTTTACTGTGGTGCTTCACAGTGTGTTGACCTGCAGCATTTCCTCAAATGTGTGAAATGGACTGATAATTACGACGCCCGAATCATAACCCACACCTTCTGTTTTTCTGTTTCATATGGTTTAAATAGGAGAATTATCTCACAGCAAACAATGCATATATTATTCCCTGTAAAGTGCCGGTGCTTAATAGATGTGTTTTTACTCCGTGCCTGTGCTTATTAATGATTTGCTTATGAGTGTCATGCCTGACTGGCACCTCATTCAATTCCCATTTCATATCCATTTAATTATGCACCGAATTAAAGACTAATTGGCTTCAAAATGAAATTCTGAATAACAAATAATCTCCCGGTTGAAGTGCGACATGTCCGGAGCTCTCACGCTGTCTTTCAAGCAGCAGGAAAAATAAAATAAACCTGGTGATTTTATTAATTATTAAAATAATTTAATAATCCATTCTAATGCCTCAAAACCCTCGTTGGAATTTCAATAAAGATGGGCAGTGTGACGAAATGCAGGTACGGTTACCATGCCGACGTCGATACATTTTCTATAAGGATATTCTTGTATGTCGCTTTTGTTATAGCAGCGTCTTACATTTACATTTATTCATTTAGCAGACGCTTTTATCCAAAGCGACTTACAAATGAGACACACTCACACACCAATGGGAGCAGAGCTGCATGCAAGGTGCTAGCTTGCCATCGGGGGCAACTTAGGGTTCAGTGTCTTGCCCAAGGACACTTCGGCATGGGATCACCCGGGCCGGGATTCCAACCACCAACCCTACGATTAGTGGATTAGTGGACAACCCGCTCTACCGACTGAGCCACAGCCACCCACAGCGTCTTGTTTTAATTTCTCTTAAACTTCATGAGAATTATAATAAAACACCGTCTGACCTATCAGAATTGAGAATTCAGCGTGCTAGATCAGGGGTCTTCAACGTTTTCCAGGCCATGGACCCCCAAACTGATGGCGGGATGGATCGGGGATCTCCTAATTATATATATTGTATGATATTGTGTTATATCAAACTGGTACAAAAACTTTCGCCCCTAGGAGACCCCTAGGGGTCGCGGACCCCCTGTTGAAGACCTCCGGGCTAGGTTATATAACAAGAAAGAACTTATAGACAGAAGTGCAAACTTGTTTAATGCTGGAGCATTTTTATTCTTCGTCAGAGTCGAGAGAATTTTCTCCAGACTCATTTTTGTCAGTAGTAATAAAGTTTGGAGTGAACAGCGAGGTCTCTATATGCTGCCCAGCACTCACTACACAATATAGCCTAATCCAGCTAAATTGCATCTGTCTGAAGAACAGTTATTAATACCCAGTGCTTTTATGAGTCACAAAACCTCAGAGGAGTCACTTCTGAACGTCCATCACTTCCATCACCAGATCTTTCATCCTCATTTGCAAAGAGAACACTTCTGGTTGTTAGATGGAAAAACACACACACACACACACACACACACACACACACACACACACACAAACCAGCACAGACTTCATGACACGACTCGATGTGCAGCCAAACAGTCAAAGGCCCGGCAGCACTTCATTTCATGGCTGTGGAAAAGCGAAGCCGTCTCAGCTGGCCCACACACTCGCCGCCTTTAATTAAGACAGACATCTTCGGGGGCAGAGCTGCGGAAAGTTTACCATGGCCTAGTTCGCGCCAGGCACCAAAAGGCCTTCAGGGGATTGAAGGTTCTCTTTTTGGCAAAATGCTCGAATGATTTCGACGTCCCACAGCTGAGGCGGATGAGCAGACCTCCTTAAACTCCTGCACTCCCCAGTGAGAAGACTTCTTCTGATGATGCGTTTGTCTTGCTCCAGGCCAAACGAACACTAGGATCCTTTATCAGTGCTTAAGTTTGGGATTAAATTGCCTGTAGGGGAGGTTGTGTGTGGTGGGAAGATATTTCGCTATATGTAAGTGTTAGGTACATTTAGTTTTCTCTGTGAATGTTTTTATTTAAACATTGAGGCAGAATATAATCCAGTTATAGAGCTGAGTAGATCAGGATGATGCAGCGTTGCTGAAGGGCTTAACGGTGGTGTACCAATCCTGAGATTCAAACTCACAAGCTTCTGGTCATTGCAAGCACCATTTTCTCAGAAGGCTAGCTTCTTTAGCTTTGCTGACGGAAGCTTATAGCTTAGTGCAGGGGTTTTCGCTTGGGCATTCATTTACATTTACATTTATTCATTTAGCAGACGCTTTTATCCAAAGTGACTTACAAATGAGACACACACTCACACACCAATGGTAGCAGAGCTGCATGCAAGGTGCTAGCTTGCCATCGGGGGCAACTTAGGGTTCAGTGTCTTGCCCAAGAACACTTCGGCATGGGATCACCCGGGCCGGGATTCGAACCACCAACCCTACGATCAGTGGATTAGTGGACAACCCGCTCTACCGACTGAGCCACAGAGAGATCTTTGGATCATTAGATCATTCTGATTTGTTTAATACGAACATCTTGCGTAATTTCTGTGGAAAATATTTACGGAAACATTGTGTTATGGAGCCTCTGGGTTATTGACCAGAATTTCAGGAGTTCACTGCCAAGCTACCACTGTTGTGCTCTTGTGCAATGACCTTAATCCTCAACTGCTAAGGTGTAAAAATGAGAGAAATGTACGTTGCTCTGGATAAGGACATCTGCCAAAATGCCAGAAATGTAAAAACAGCTCATAGCTTTAGCCCTGGCTGATCAACTACATTTGCAGGAAGATGAATTTATCTAGAAATCACAGCTCTACCTACTGTGATAATCCCGTCACCCTGAATACACACCATAGAAAAGAAATCAATTGCGGCCATGTGCAGGAACTGACACTCACAGGATTCAATTCTTTCTGCGTCGTCTCTTTGGATGAGAAAGGATGATCGACGTCATGACTCAAAGATGTTAAAAAAGAGACAAATTCATGAGTGACTCACCCCCCGCTGCTCGCTTTGGGAGACGGGTGAAGCAGAAGCACAGCTGAGGTTATGAGGGTGAATAGATTAACTTGGAGAAGCTCTTGAAAATTCGTCACCTCTTTTGATCTTGTGCCAGTTCCTGAACTGCGGAATGGACGAGGAGGACGGGGAGAGTTAAAGGACAAACAGATACGATGATGGAAAATTTCTATGCTTTTCTATGCTCGGTTGTTGATGGTGGTCACAACACGACACATGAGAGTGCGGCCTTTATGCGAACAAAGCCAGGCCACGGACATTCTGAGATCAGGAAGAGGAGTCAAACACATTGAGAAACAGCAGGTTTAAAGATTCCGGTGCTAGTCTGTTGGTTAGTTCTTGTATTAGCATGGGAGAAATTAGCAGTTGTGTGTGTCACACTGATGTCACATTGCTATTGCTAGCACATTTACTTTGGCATTTAATTGAAGAAAAACAAAAGGCAGGATTAGGTCAGGTTTATCTCCTCAAAATGAATGGGCAAGGGCTTATTTTCCAACTCACCATTTTTCAGCAACTTTCAATGGCATATTAATGAGAAATCCATTGTGGAAGTGGTGGAGGCGTTCGCGTTATACGCTGCAGAGAATTGGCTCGGCTGTTTATGTCAGCGATGTACAAGATGATGAGTGTGATGGGACAGACGGCGATATTAGCGCAAAAGTCGATGCAATGGAGCTGATCTGTTTGATGAGGGTAAGGGAACTGGACAGAATAAACAGACTAGTGGGCGGCTGTGGCTGAGGTGGTAGAGCGGCTTGTGCACTAATCGTAGGGTTGGCGGTTCGATTCCACAAGGACAAGACACTGATCCCCAAGTTGCAAGCATGATGGCAAGCTAGTGCCTTGGAGAGCACTATTGGTGCGTGTGAATGGGTGAATGAGGAACTATACTAAATGAGCATTTACTAAAAAAATGACTGCATCGCCCTCTTTAGCTAGAGATGAAGTGATGGCGAAAGAAGTAAATAAATCTTTTGACGCTGTTGAAGATCACATGTCAATTCTTTTTAAGATGAATATACAAGACGGTGAGGGTGGAGTTTCCACCCTTGAAGCATGTGACATTAGGAATTGAGACATTAAAGTTCATGCTTTTTTTTCTGACAAATTCCTTTTGAGAAAATGTTTATCTATAATGGATGACCTTAAACCCCAAATCTCACAAGCCCAAAGCTCACCTGAATAAAACATGAAGAAAGTCAAGCATGGGGAAACACTGGAGGAAAATAAAGGCCATTTTAAAAAACAAAGCGGCCCACCTGTGCTAAATAATTGACGATATGCCGACATTACTGTGAAGAGTAATCTCATGATGTGTGGTATTTTTCGGGCTCCCAGAGCAACGTGGACGAACAGAGTGCGTGAATTTAGAGGGCTGTGTGTGAACAGTGAGAAAGCTGTGCGTGAATGGAGAGAGCTGTATGTGAATGCAGAGAGAGTGGTGTATGAATGAAGAGAGCGAGAGCTGTGTGTGACTGCAGTATTTCTTGTGGACGGAGAGAGCTGTGTGTGAACGGAGAGAGAGCTGTGCACGAACGGAGAGAGAGCTGTGCACGAATAGAGAGAGATCTGTGCACAAACGGAGAGAGATCTGTGCACAAACGGAGAGAGAGCTGTGCACGAACGGAGAGAGAGCTGTGTGTGAACGGAGAGAGAGCTGTGTGTGAACGGAGAGAGAGCTGTGTGTGAAC
>JAFFST010046248.1:0-15837 GCA_022414735.1 Noturus placidus | reverse complement strand
TACCCAACCTTCATGACCATAGGTGAGGGTAGGAACGAAAATTGCCCGGTAGATCGAGAGAGATATATATATATAACCCAAATAGAATTAGATCTGTAATGAGGAAGTCTGTGGCTCAGTCGGAAGAGCGGGTTGTCCACTAATCTGCTAATCATAGGGTTGGTGGTTCGAATCCCGGCCCGGGTGATCCCAAGTGTACTTGGGCAAGACACTGAACCCTATGGTGCCCCCGATGGCAAGCTAGCACCTTGCATGCAGCTCTGCTACTATTGGTGTGTGAGTGTGTCTCATTTTGGATAAAAGCGTCTGCAAAATGAATAAATGTCAATGTAATGTAATGTCTGAGACAGTGGCACTGACCAACTTCCTGGTAAGACAGAAACAATGAGAGGAACCTGTCCTCTTCCAGGAGACACCAGATGTGAGATTTTGAATCATTACCGCATATCTTGAATGTGTGAATGCACATGCATGTCGAGACCTTTTAACAATGTTGTGATGTATGACACAATAATACTACAGATATCTTTCCCTTTATTCATCTGACCTCAAACACATGTCGTGTCACATGTACATCATATGAAGCAATCTGATTAGCAGTTTGTGAGAAGCCTAAAGATAGTCACCTCTCATTGCTTCTCATCTCATCTATTCTACATTGGTGCTTGTATATTTTTTTTTCTACATTCAAGCACATTTTCCTTAGAAAACTACAGGACATGGTGGATTTTTTGAGCAATGACTTTCTCTTGCATCAGTCTTGAAGACATTTTTAAACAGAATCCAGGTTATTGCCTAATAACTAGACGTCTTATATAATTACATAACATATAACTGCATAAATAACACAAAGAAGAATGGCATAACTTCACTTGTGAGTTATCTGATTGCACATTAAAAACTATCGTTCTATAGTTATTCATCATCCAAGCATATTTTTCCTGGCAGAATGAAGCCACTGATTATTTTATTCCTTCTAGTCTGTCTTTGTGTAGCACATCATGAGATAACTAGAAAACCTTTTGGCAACATCATACGGCAACCTTTGCCTTTCTTGCTTTGTGATAGCTGCTTAAACACGCACATCGTTCTAAGGAGATTAAACATTCGAGCTCTCAGTGCTATCTTAGCAAAACTTATCATGTGCTAAATTTGTTTAGTGCCACCGGCAACCCAAGAGGCATCTCCAAGAAAGCCTACTCAGTAATAAGACTTCTATTCTGTACCCTCTGTGATGGTGGGCCTGCAGCCTACACACTCACAGCGCGATACGCTCCTTGCACAACTGCTGGGAGGGTGCTGAACGGACAGCTCCATTTCAGCACCCTGATTGTTTTGGACAGCAAGAGCGCACATGGCTGCGAGGCAGGGCGGCAGAAACACACGTAGCTGGCAGGAGATGATTGGAGCACCTTGTCCTCACCATCTAGGAAAAAAAAGAGTGGCTATAAAAGGAAGCAGGAGGCACGGTGTGGTGAGTGCTTGCTCCAAAAACATGGCTAGTGACAAGTCACTCTCTCTCTTTCCATTTAGAGATACAGACTAAAACAATGACAACGCTGAGAGCCAAGAAGAGACTCCCTTGACTACGCTGTGGTTCAACGTGCCCCAGTCCAGGAAGACAACCACCCACACGCACCAGCTCAAAACCTCTCCACCTCCACAGTTTCACTTCAATTTTAATAAAACCACCCACCTCTTTGCACCATCTCTGCCTCCTGAGTGTCTGTGTTCTGCCTGGCTTAGCTCTGAGAACCACACTGGTGGAGAATGCAGGCATACGAACACAGACTCAACCCAGATGACAATGGACCCTATGCTACAGCACCTGCGAGAATCTCCAGCAGCAAGCGGTGACCCAGGTGCTGGCCCAAAGCCTGTGCGCAGCAACACAGGAGCTGCTGGTGCTGAAGAAAAAAAAACTGCCGCTTCCATGCCTTTCCCAGACACCTGCCGAGAGATCCCAAGTGTGCTAATGAAGCTCACCTGTGAGGATGACTTTGAAGCCTTTCTGCAAAATTGTGAGCAGGTTGCTAGACATTAACAGTGGCTGGAAGAACATTGGGCAGACCTCCTTGCCCCTTGTCTATCAGGGGAGGCCGAGCATGCTAACAAAATGGCATCAACCAACACCCAGAACAGTGAGACGCCACCTATTTCTTAGTGTCTAACGGCCTTTTATAATTACAGAAAGAACACTGGGGTGAACCATGTGACCTCCTGGTCATTCCCTGCTCTTAGACCCAACCCCGGATGCACCTGGCCCATAGCCACCCCCTTGGCAGTTGACCTTGATACCCACACCACCCTGGCTAACCTGCGGGGCCAGTTTGTCTGGCCCAGTATGGGTGCCCACATATGGGCCTTCTGACAGCAGTGCCCCCAATGACAGTGAACCACTCCCTGTAAACCTGTACCAGTGAACCTCATCCCCCTTCCTATTGCCGGCATCCCATTCACAAGGGTGGGCATAGATCTTGTAGGGCTGCTTCCAAAGTCTATCCGGGCTCACAAGTACATCCTGGTGAATCCTTGACTACGGCACCAAGTACCTGGTGGAGTGTTTCAACCAGATGCTCAAACAAATGCTCCTATGAGTGATAAACATTGAGGGTCGAAACTAGGACCCAAGTCGGCAGTCTCGAGGACTGTTGGATGTGACCCAAGAAGCCTGTGAGGAACAGCCCTCCCCATTCTGGGCCCTGGTCGACTACATAAAGAAATGCAGGAGCAGATCAACCGAGTCACCCCATCTCACATTAACATATGGAGGCAGCACAATGAGAGCAGCAGTGGGCCTACAACTACCCCACTCAGTCCAGAGAATTCCAACCCAGTGATGAGGTGCTCCTACTGCTCTCAAAAGCCTCCTGCAAGTTCCTGGCCTGCTTGCAAGGGCCCTTCCCAGTCCTCGAGAGAGTTGGCCCAATGAATTACCACCTGAAACAGCCCTGTAGGCATGCAGACACAAAATTATATCATATCAACTTGTTGAAGAAATAGATCCAGCCCGCCCCAGTGCTTTCTGCCTTTTCTGTTTCCCCCTCCTAGCCCTATGAACATACCTTGGTCCACCACGAGGAAGAGCATACCCCAATGATGTGCCAGGAGCTGATGGAGCTGGTGGACCAGTTCACTGATGTCTTCTCGTCAACCCCAGGTCTGACCCAACTGATTCAGCATGAGAGCAAAACACTACCGGGGTGGTGGTCAGAGAACAACCCTACTGCATCCCAGAGGCCGCAGGGCAAGCTATTGAGGAGGAAGTTGGTCACATGCTAGAGTATGAAATCATTGAAGAGTCCAACAGTCCCTGGTCCAGCCCCATCAACTAAGTTTCAGAATTTGACAGCAAACCCCTTCCAAAGTTGATGACCTGATAGAGCATCTAGGGAGAGCCTGGTTCATCTCCACTCTGGACCTCATTAAGGGCTACTGGCAAGTCACCTTGGCATCAAAAGCAAAGGATAAAACCACCTTCAGCAACACTTGTGGCAACTGGCAGTACCGAGTTCACCCCTACAGCCTCCATGAAGTGCAAGCAACCTTTTAACATCTGATGTACATCGTCCTGAGGCCACACCACCAGTTTGTGGCCATCTACTTAGACAGTGTCATCATACACTCATCCACCTGGGCCAACCACCTCTATCACCTTTCCCGAAGGTTGGGCAGATGGCCAAAGCAAAAAAAAATGTCACCTGGGACTAACTGAAGCACAGTGTCTGGGCTATCACATCAACCGGAGACTGCTGAAGCAACAAGAAAAGAAACTGGAGGCAGTGAAGTGCCTGGTCCATGACTAAGAAGCAGGTATGTGCCTTTTTGGGGCTGGCAGGGTACTTCATCAATTTTGTCCCTAACTTCCCTCCTCAATAGCTTCCACCTCTTTGAATTGACCAAGAAAGGTCAACCATATCAGGTGCGATGGACCAAACAAGCAGAGATGGCATTCCAGAGTCTCGACCAAGCCCTTACAAGCTCACCTGTCCTCCAGAACCCTGAGTTCTCACTACCCTTCATCAAACACACAGACACTTCTGAGACAGAACTGGGGGCCATCTTGTCCCAAACCTTCATTGGCGAAAAGCATCCAGTCTTGTATATCAGCAGGAAACTGACTCCAGCCGAATGGAAGGACGCTGCCGTTGAACGAGAAGCCCTCACAATAAAGTGGGCCATAGAGGAACTCTGGTGCTATCTAGCACGGTGACACTTCACCCTGGTGACTCACCACACCCCCTTACAATAGTCAGAGCCAAAGACATAAACACCGTGTGACCCGGTGGTTCATCTCATTGCAGGACTTCTTGTTCCAGGTCCAGCAAGGGGTGGAAGCCCAACATGGAAATGCCCATGGCCTGACATGAAGGTATGCCCTGTGGGCCCAACACACACTGACAATAAGCTCAGAGCTGGGGGTTGTGGATGAGTTTGGGGGGGTACTATGACAATGGCCCTACAGTCCTTACACAGTGCGTGACACTCCTTGCACAACCGCCGGCAGGGTGCTAAACGGACAATGCAATTTCAGCACCTTGATTGTTTTGGAGAGCAAGAGTGCACATAGCTGTGAGGTAGGGTGGCAGAAAAGCACATGGTTGGCAGTGGATGATTGGAGCAGCTTATCCTCACCGTTTAGGAGAAGAGGAGCAGCTATAAAAGGGCACAGAAGACGCACTGGGGTGAGTACTTGCTCCAAATACACAGGTTGTGACGCGTCCCTCTCTCTCTCGCTAAGTGTTTACAGAATAAGACAAAGAAGATGACAACGCTGAGAGCCAAGAAGAAACTCTCCAGCTGTTCTAAGCTTCTTCGCCAATCCTCCTGGGTCCCACCTCCCTGCAGTGCCACCCCGTCCAGTGTGCCCAAGTCCAGGAAGGCAGTGGCCCACATGCACCAGCTCAAAACCTCTGCACCCTCACGCTTTCACTTGAATTTTAATAAAACCACCCACCTCTTTGCACCATCTCTGCCTCCTGAGTGTCTGTGTTCCGTGCCACACCACATATATTATTTGGATTTATTTCACTGAATTGTCATTTTGTGCTGTGAGACATTTAAGGCATACCATTTTCCAACAGCAGTGTATTTTCAGGGCGAAGGGTACATTCTGTGCTTTTATCATGGTACCTCTGGAGTTATTGTGACACCAACAATTCAGACAATGAGCTGGAAGAATAGTATGTGCTGTCTCTAATTATACAGTAATTAGCACTGTGATACTGCAATTACATACACAGGTAATACATGCATTGTCCTCTTCTCTGGTGCAAGCACGTGCAGACTTATCTGTTGAGTGGGTGTGTGAAGAGAGGAATTTCAAACATAGATTAAAAAAAAGAAAAAGAAATTGTTTTTTAGGTACCCAAAAAGTGCTGGATTCATTTATGTTCAGAATATTATGTGAAATTGTGTTTCTCTGTAATTAAAATCAGCACATAACATATTTATCCAGTATTGACAGGATAAATATGCATCAATTCCAGACACAAAATATATTTTGAAGTCCCATTTATCCTAATTAAGACTTAAGTGCATGCACACTCTTGTTTATGTATCCAAGTCTACCAGATTAATAAACAGTTGCTTCCTGAAGGCCATTAGACTCTTAAACAGATCTTCCTGATGGCCAGTTCATTTAATTTCATTACACACCTTATTAATGCTACACACTCTATTCCACTCACTTTACATGAGGACACATTATTTATTCTAAATTCACTTGTACAAACAACGTCACATGTACTACAACAACTAAACACATAGTTTAGATGTTTGTTGTGCACAAAGTTTGTTGTATAATGTCTACTCTTCTACTGCTGTACAATTGATAGTGTTTTACCTAGTTTACTAGTGCTACCATCCATCCATCCATCCTCTACTCTTTTTTCAGGGTCATGGAGAACCTGGAGTCTATCCCAGGAAGCATCGGGCACAAGGCATGGTACACCCTGGACTGGGTGCCAGTCCATCACAGGGTACGATCACATACACACTCACACACCCATTCATACACTACGGACACTTTAGACACGCCAATCAGCCTACCATGCATGTTGGACTAGGGGAGGAGACCGGAGTACCCGGAAGAAACCCCCAACACACATGGAGGACATGCAAACTCCGCCCACACATGGCCCCGGCAGGACTTGAACCCCGGACCCTGGAGGTGTGAGGCGGACGTGCTAACCACTACTAGTGCTACCATCAACTAATATTGCCATATTAATAATCTTTATATGTGCATGGAATAAATGTAAACACGTGAATGTCCTCATGAATTCATTTTATTGGGACACAATAAAATAAAACGAAAAAAAAAATAAAAAATAAACAGACTAAGGGGCATTCTTGTTTGAAGTCTGTGGCAGTTCAACATGGAGGAATTGTAATGATGTCTTTGAAGACCTGTTATGAACATAATTATAGAGCAGTCTCTGCACAAAGCAATGTTATTTGACACGGATATAGCAAGCTGTGTTGTATATGTGTTATGTTATCCACCCACCAATAAGCATTCAGAACTGTTATTAAATATTTCGGGGAGGGACCCTGAATGTAAATGTACGTGCCGACAGCTGTAGCAGATGACTCACTGCATTGAAAACAAAGTTATCTCCTTGACACGCAACTCAGACGAGCGCCTCATGCAGTAAACCCTTAAGATCTGCCACACTTCCTGACCTTTCATTTGACATTTTACACCTACATTTCACATGGAACAAAACTTTCAAAAGTTGGGTTAGTCAACATGACTTGATTATCCACCTGTACACTGGTTAGATTTGTCTGCGGTCTGATGATGTAGCGTTGTGCGAACTGACTTACTAAGCACTAAACAACCATCTGTTGTTTATGAGTCTTCCACTTTAGTCCACAAGAACATTATTGATAAAGGAGTAGACCAGACCTTCCTATATAACTTCCTATATATTCCCAGAGCCCTGTTTTGCCACGAGTGATGAACCTTCCACACCCATCTCCTCCCTATTTTGTGAGCTACCACAAAGCAGGTGCAGTCAGTGTTCCAGTTCATCCCAAAGGTGTTCAGCAGGGTTGAGGTCTCCTGGTCCAACATGTCTTCATGGAGCTTGCTCTGTGCACGGGGGCATTGTCATGCTGAAACAGGTTTGGGCCTCTTAGTTCTGGTGAAGGGAAACTGTAATGCTACAGCATATAAATACATTATATAAAATTGTGTGCTTCCAACTTTGTGTCAACAATTGTGTCAATTATAATGTCTAAAAAGAAAATTGAGCAGAGATTGCCCACCCTATTGTTGGAAGATTGCAAGTTGAAATTCTGACTATGCCACTGCCTATCTGTGCCTGTGAGTCAAAAAAAAAAAAAAAAAAAAAAAAAAAAAGAAAAGGCCATACATTCAAGAAGATGTAGTGCTTCACATGTCTTAGACAAAGCAGGACACAGCATTGCTAGTGGGTGAGAGTTGGAAAGTTACCAAAGTGGTGAGAAAATCGGGAAAAAGTAATAACAATTCTGGTGTTGATGAGAAGTTTTGCAACTAGTAAAAGTTATTAATGTAACAGGTTCATATAGGTCTAAATTAAGACAGTAACATTTTTTTTACAGTGTAAGTAATTATAGGTTCTTTCAGTGAGATGCACTTGGTATAGTTCTCATTACTGCTGTTTCCTTCTCAATTAGAGCTGAACATAAAATAACGCAGTGTTACGGAACGGGACTCAAACAGGAAGTAATCGCAGGGGCAAAGTCTTTATTACTAAACAAAGTCTATACAACTATAGTCAAGGCAGAATACGAGACATAAAACAAAGACCGCTTAGCATTCTAATCACCGGTGCTACATCGGATGGTCTTCACACAAGTACGTAACCGTAAACACAAACATTACTACAAACAAACAATAACGCGTCCTGTGTGCAGTAACCAATGGGTTTAAATAAGACACATGATCAAACTAAAACATAGACACGTGGGGCAAATCATGATAAAACTTAATTCAATGTCCGAGCAGGAAGCAAACAAAAACAAAACAAGAGTTACATGATTAGTCCGCAGCTACGCCGCAATGCCATCTGCTGGCGAGCTGTAACAGAACCCCCCTCAAAATGGTACTCCTCCTAGAGCACCAACAAAAATCCCCCTCTAATGGGGTGGCACTTGGGCTCGGGTTACTGTCTCGGTCACGTTTCACAAGTTCCCGCTACAGGTTCTCTCCATGTTCATGTTGGTTTCATCTGTTTTCTCCAGTTTCCTTCAAAAGCATGTTAGTAGGTCGCTTCGATATGCTACATTACCTCTAGGTGTGATTGAGTGTCTGTGCATTTGTGTTGCCATGAAATAAATTGGCCTCTCATCCAGGGAGTTTGCCCACCTCACACCCCATTCCCAACACCCACTGCAACCCTGACTCAGATATAGTGCTCACTGAAAGTGTTCCACTAGGGATTACTAATTACTACTTTAAAATTGTAATCTGATTACATTACTGATTACTGCATCTAAACAATAAACAGATTACTAAAGTTACTTTCACGTTACTTTCAAAACCTATCAGACCTACACAAATATACTACAAAGTGAAATGCATAGTCCCTCCAGTAATTTGAGCGCACATCAATGTATGGCATGATCAGGAAACGTTGGATGTATCATTAATCTTGCCTCAGGTGTTGTCGCTGTTTGTAGGAGTACAAATATAAAACTTTTCTAACTAGGCTAGTTTCGAGTCGCTAGCCAAGTGGCGGCACCGCTAATTCATCAGTTGGCCTCTTGACCTTCTGTGTTTGAAGCACATGTTCTTTGCACGGCAGTATGCACATCTGTTTTGCTTCATCTGAATGAAAGCGTTTAAACCATTTGATCTTGAGCATAATGGCCAGGTAGTGAGGGGTCAAGGCCTTTTGATGCCAGTATGCTTCAAAGCCGTTGTAGGATTTCGGAGCCACAACAGTGCTGTGTTGAGAGAGGAATATTAATGAGAAAAACAGATTGGACACATGTGGAGTGACTTGAGCTGGGGACAAGTAGAAAGAGAGTGGAAGTAAAGAACAGGTGTACTGGAAGATGAAGAAGAAGAGGAAGACCATCATGACACAAACCACAGCAATAAGAATAGCAATGAGGAGGAAGCGACAAAGAGAAAGGATGAACTATAACTGCTATATTAAATATAACTGTAAGCAATAAAGAAAAATAATTGATTACATGTTGTTTTTCTTTAATAAATAAAGAAGTAAACACTAACAATTTACTGTAGTATATGAGGAATAAAATCCCTTGGAAACCGAAAAAGATTTGAAAATTTGTGGTTGTAACTCTGTTTCATGTATATATATATATATATCAGGTTGCTTCCAAGTGTTTTATTGATCACAGATTGATTTATTCAGTTTTAGAAAGATAAATAACGGTCTAGAACCCTTTGGGTTTATTGGGCAGAAGAACCCCTTTTGGGAAACTAGGACCCATATATGAACCCATTTTTAGTAGTGTAACTTGACAGACAGATCTGCATGTCTCTGCTTTAGTCACTAACTAAATGCAGTTAAAGGGAGCAGACTGCATGGTGAGTTACCTGCTTCTTCTCTGTAATGAGGATGATTAATCTGAGGGGAGTGGCTCTTGACTCTGACATTTCCACCAGCAGCTAATCTGCATTCATTAGGAGAGAACGCAGTGCCCTAATTACATCCCGGCCTCCTGTCTAACAGCGGAACAGAAGAAAGGGAATGAAAAGTCTCTGTAAGAGGGCAGATGTTGATGACTCAGGTCTGAATTAGTGCTGAAGAACATTAGGCACATTAGCAACACTATGAGTTCAATACAGACCTCCAGCAACCTGCCAGACGTGTATATTTGAATGGTTTCCTCTAACAAGCCGAAATGAATGAAAACCCAATGAAGACCTCTGTAAAATTGACACATGACTTAAGATCCAGGTGAAAATCCAAGAGATTGATCATAAAACATAGTCATACCTCCAGAGAAAACAGAACAGGTTTTTAATGTGGTGTTGTTTATTTGCATTTTGTGAATAACAGCCAACCGTCAGACCAAATATAAAGCCCACACGCTGTGAGTGGGTGTTTATTAACTTTTTATTTCTTCATGTGTGAACTTTAAAATGCTTTATTTTGAGAGGTAAAACAATGAAAACAGAAAATGTCTTTGGAAAATGAGGTAAATGGGAAATTGGCTTTTTCGCGTGTGAGCAATATACACAAAACAAAGTAGAAAACAAACCGCAATCTCGCAAACCTATCAGGATAATAAAACACAATCAACCAAGTCTAACTCGGTGGTCCAGAACACAAACCTTTCCCTTCGTAATGCGCAAAATTTAACCCCCTGATGTATTTGGTAATTATCTCTCGCGCTGAATCAGACGTGTTAAATGCGATAATGTAAACACTGTCGAATCTGACCGACTCCTCTAACTCATTAATCATTAATATGCATGAAATCAAGGATTAACAAAATAAAGCGATCATCTTTTCAGTCATCCATCTTCTATAATGCGTATCCTTTTCAGGGTCACGGAGAACCTGGAGCCTATCCCAGGGAGCATCGGGCACAAAGCGGGGTACACCCTGGACAGGGTGCCAGTCCATCGCAGGGCACAATCACATGCACACTCACACACCCATTCATACACTACGGACACTTTAGACATGCCAATGAGACTACCATGCATGTCTTTGGACTGGGGGAGGAGACCAGAGTACCCAGAGGAAACCTCCGCAGCACATAGAGAACATGCAAACTCCGCACACAAACGGCCCCGGTGGGAATCGAACCCCCGACCCTGGAGGTGTGAGTCGAACATGTTAACGACTAAGCCACCATGCGCTCTCGATCATCTTTTCAATTCAAGTAATTGTATAGAGAGAGAAATTTTGGTTGCTATCTTATCTGTACTACAGATCAATAGCAGATAGCAGGTAGTCAGTAGGATCATTTACTGTCTAAGTCAAAATGACCAGTCAGGAAATCAACTGAAAGTCCGTCGTCCAGGCTCTGTTGTGTATAGTTCTTGCCCTGTGTTTTAACTAATATGCAAACACTGTCTGATCCCTGCAAGAGAACAACATATAACAATGAAATAATAATAATAAAGAAAAAGACACAGACCAGTAGCGAGAAGAGCAGAAATTTGCGCTATTTGTGCTGTATTTTTCATCACTGGATACAGTTAATTGGGTACATTGTGTCAGACAGCACAAGAGATGTGTTAGCAAAAATGAGTCAGTAGGCAGAAGATGCGAAAAGACATCTCGAGACACAAGTCTACTGTACATACAGCACTCTGTGAGCTGCTGAGAGGTTCTCAGTATTTTCAGAATGCCTCTGTATTATTGAGGAAACATACAGAGGCAGAGGTTATGGGTCACCAATCCTCGGGCCGCATCCCGCAAACTACTAAATAGATTTCAGTACACCACTGGTGATCATTATTATTTTGGCATACTACTAGAATGTGCACTTGAAACTTTCTGAAGGTTGAAAAGTTTCTTGAAACTTTTAAATCTAGCAGCTTTAATGATTGGTCACACGTACATGTGCACAGTGAAATTCTTTTCTTTGCATATCCGAGCATGGTAGGAAGTGATGGTCGGGGGTTCAAGCTCCAGTACTGCCAAACTGCCACTGTTGAGCCCTTGAGCAAGGCCCTTAACCCTCTCTGCTCCAGGGGGCGCTGTATCATAGCTGACCCTGCACCCCCTAGAGCAGAGAGGGTTAAGGGCCTTGCTCAAGGGCTCAACAGTGGCAGCTTGGCAGTACTCGAGCTTGAACCCCCGACCATCTGATCAGAAACCCAGAACCTTAACCACCAAACCACCACTGCCCGTTTTAGTAGAAATAGTCACATACTATTAGGGCTCTGTTCTTGGGTTCTACCCATCCGCATTTTTTATAGCAACAGCAGTGTACATCTTGTTTCATCTCTTAAAGAGATTTTTCACATTATGCTGTTGTTGTTAGACAGCCATTCTATCTGCTTATTTTTTTTCCCAGTTTGTATTTCATTTAGCTTTGATGTAAAAACAAAAGTTGGCTCTTATTTCTATGCTTTCCATTGTATACCCTGTTCAGACTGAGAAATGTTTTCCAAAAGCTTTCTGTCATTAGAGAAATAGATACTGTTATTCTCTGATGCTTTTATGCTAAGCAACTTACAGTTGAGGCAGAATCCAGTCCAGGCCAAGCATTGCTCAAGTAATTGAGTCTTTCTGCAGAGTGCAAACCACTAAAAGCGTGTGACTGAGTTCATGTATGGAAATGAGAGCAGTTTTGACGTAGGGTGCGTTTAAGTCTATACATGTGAAAGTGGGTACCTCTTTGAGTCTACATCATATATTCATGTATGCACTTGCATTTTCAGTAGCCACTTTACTGGTCAGAACTGTGGTAGATATAGAGACTATCTCAGTAACACTGTGGGTGGAATTCACCCTGGATGTTATGCCGGTTCTTCTTAGGGCAACGTACATATACGCGTCCACACTCTCGTTCACACCTAGGGGCAACTTAGCATTGCCAATCCACTTTGGATTGGAACACTGGATGGAAACCAGAGAACCCAGAGGAAACCTATGCAAACTTAGGGAGGACAGACATTAATCTTCAAACAGACAAGACTATACAAGGGATATGCAGAAAACATGGCTTAAAGAACACAAATAACTAACTACCAGTGATACTACTGAGTATCATACAGGAAAGCCAGTTGAATTAGACTCTGTGTGTGGAATTCTGGGTGATTTCAAGAAGTTTATGGATGGGAGATAGGTGTGCATGTCTTATGTCATGTGAATTAGGGATGAATGGAGATGTGAGTCATGTGACTCATCAGATAATGTGATTTGAGAGCATGGGCTGACTAAGAATTCTAGGATATGGAGTTCAAAGTTGTTTGCTGGGCTGGATGTGATGTAACTCACCAATCAAGACTGAGGCGGCTGTGGCTCACTAATCATAGGGTTGGCGGTTGGATTCCCCGCCCGCATGACTCCACATACCGAAGTGTCCTTGGGCAAGACACTGAACCCCAAGTTGCTCCTGATGGCAAGTTAGCACCTTGCATGCAGCTCTGCTCCCATTGCTGTATGTGTGTGTGTGTGTGTGAATGGGTGAATGAGACACAGTGTAAAGCGCTTTGAATAAAAGCGCTATATAAGTGCAACATTTACCATTTACTATTTACCAAGACTGGAGCAGACAAAGAAATGACAATGTGATACTTCTTCAATACTGCATTTGGGGCGTACTCTATGTTTTCTGTTTGAGGGCTGAAAACAGACTCTCTAGCAGCCCTGGTACTCAGATTCACAAATTTCATCACTAGCCCGTTTACCTACCACATACTGCATGGATTTGTGAAGTCAAGCATACAAGCTTTAGTATTTTAGGTTTGACTATAGTGGGTCGCATTGCTGCCTCATAACTCTAGGGTGCCTGGTTCAATCCTGGGCTTAGGTTACTGTCTGTCTGGTGATTTTCTCCTGTGTGGGTTATCTGGGTCGTTCCTCCCAGCTCTCAAAAACCATGCCAGTGGATGACAATTTCTTGTAAGTGTGAATTAGTGTGTGAATGAGTATGTGGTGCCCTAGGATAGACTGGCATTTCATCCAAGGAGTGTCAACTTAGTGCCCCCAGGATAGGCTCTGGATCCACTGCAACTCTGTCCAGGATAAAGTAGTTACTGAAGATGAATGAATACATTAAAAACAGTCTGGTTTATTCTCAGTACAGCGTTGACACAGATATAGTAGTGTGTGTAGTTCTGTTAAATGTGTATCAGGTATAGTTGTATATAATGTGTGGTGACAGAAGGCAGCATACTAGTATGTAAGTATCATCAGCATGGTAAATCATAATTAATGTTGATTGGCTAGAACCAAGAAGAAGCAAGATTTGGACTTAATGATACAGCAACACAATACGATTTTGAAATAAAACAAAGAACTATCAGGGTATCAATAGACTAGCACAGAACAGGACAACACATTAAGGTATAACACCAATGACAGGACACGGCAGAGACATGACTCGAACTCCATCCTCTACCGCTTACTCCTTTATCAGGGTCATGTGGAAACTGGAGCCTATCCCAGGAGGCACCGGGTACAAGGCGGGGTACACCCTGGACAGGGTGAGAGTCCATCACAGGGCACAATCACATACACACTCACACACCCATTCATACACTATGGACACGCCAATCAGCCTACCATGCATGTCTTTGGACTGGGGAAGGAAACCGGAGTACCCGGAGGAAACCCCCGACGCACGGAGAGAGCATGCAAACTCCACACAAACACGGCCCTGGCAGGACTCGAGCCCTGGACCCTGAATGCGTGAGGCGAACATGTTAACCACTAAGCCACCGCGCGCCCCTCGAAAGCACATGATGCAAACCCAAAACAAATGACATAATGTCACACTGGGGAATGCAAAGAACGCTGACTGGTGGAATTTGTCACATAGGTACTGCTATTAGCATTTTTAACTACATAAAAATCCCTGCCACCACCCAAAACATCCAGCTAACAATAGTGCTGTGGTCCTACTAACCTTAATACAGCCAGGATGATGTTCATTCCACACTGTGCATCATAAAAGATTAGCTATCATCTCTTATTCTACACCTACAAGATGACCACCATAATAGGTCGATTAAAAAGTGGCAAGTAAATGTAATGTATGTTGCACTTAAAATAAAATCAGGTCTTTTATAATTACACAATTAACCAGTTGAGCGTATTGTAAACTTGCTACACTGTTCATTTGAATCCAATTTTGAACAAACTCTGTATTATGTAATTCAAAACACCACCAAATTTAATCAGTACTGGATAAAAATGCTTGAGTGAGTATTGTCATTAACTAAGCCAAAGTTTATTGTTATGCAATAGCTTGTATTACAGTAGTGTTAAATGCCATTTCCTCTACATTGGTTCCTCTCAGGGAAGAGATGCACATTCACGGTGCTCCACACTGCTCTCCATATTGCTCATTGATTACTATGAGGAATAAAGCACAAGGTAAGAGTGTCCCCATAGCCATCGTCATGCGACAATGGTGATTAATTAGGCCTTGAAATCATTAGACCCTTGTGGATGAAGACCAATATATCTTGATTAATCCATACTATTGTTTTGACAGATTAGTCTACGACTGGAGCGAAACTCACTTGGTCACTTGGGACACCCCTTTCATCATTATGCTGTATAAATGTCAGTCTATTATCCCCCAAGAGCAATGACTAACACAAGGCTTGGATGTTCCACTCTACCATCGTTTTGAATATCCAGTGTGGTAATTTTTGGAGCGCTCCCCATTACCCCAATTTGGACTAAATGATTATTCCAGCTGGCCTAAATTGTGTGAGCCAAGCCCGACATAGTGCCCATTTATCCTAAGATTTTAGCATCTTGGCATGTCCAACACAACAGTGTTTTTCAGTCCCAGTCCTAGGGAACATTTTTCTTTCCTTCTCTACTAACACACCTGAATCATCTTATCAGCTGAATTATAAAACCATTCATTCCTTTAATAAATTGCAGAGAATACAGTCTATGTCCTTGGGACTTGGGCTGGCTACCTACAGTAACGCTACCTCAAAACGAATGGAATGTACTGTGAATAGAAATGGACTAACATGAACCGTATCATTTATTATAATGAACTTTATTATTAATATGAGCTGCATTGCTTTTTAATCGATGAGGTTTGGAGTGTAGCAGCTAATTGCCTACATTTTCCTACATTTTATTCACTTAGCAGACGCTTTTATCCAAAGCGACTTACAAATGAGAGATACAAGCAAAGTGATATCAAGCAGGGAAC
>JAFFST010046247.1:33693-55351 GCA_022414735.1 Noturus placidus | reverse complement strand
TTATCCATCCATCCATCTTCAACCGCTTACTCCTTTTCAGGGTCACAAGGAACCTGGAGCCTATCCCAGGGAGCATCGGGCACAAGGCGGGGTACACCCTGGACAGAGTGCCAGTCCATCGCAAGTCACAATCACATACACACTCACATTCATACACTACGGACACTTTAGACACGCCCATCAGTCTACCATGCATGTGTTTGGACTGGGGGAGGAAACCGGAGAACCCAGAGGAAACCCCCGACACACGGGGAGAACATGCAAATGGGTGTGTGAGTGTGTATGTGATTGTGCCCTGTGATGGACTGGCACCCTGTCCAGGGTGAACCCCGCCTTGTGCCCGATGCCTCCTGGGATAGACTCCAGGTTCCCCCGTGACCCTGAAAAGGAGTAAGCGGTAGAAGATGGATGGATGGATGTAATGGTTTCATTGGATTGTTTTAATGGAAACTGTAACGGTCCCCATAGGTCTCTACTGGTACCATTGATTGTTGCCATTGATTGCTGGCATGTCATGTTTAACAGATACAATCAAAGACCAATAATGTTCATTGCAGTGCTTTTTATGATTAGCTGATGGTTTGTAATGGTATTTGTAGTGGAAACCATTAGAAGTGGATTTCTTTTTTCAGCACAGATGGTGTCCAGTAAAAACCAGGACAGAAATGTTCACTCGGGGGTTTCTTTTGTTTGTTTTTGGGGTTTTTTTTTGTAACCAACGTGTACTGGTTTTTGCTGGTGACCAGAAAGCAATCACGTGACGCTGGGTGATGGAATGACTGCTTCTAGCTGCTAACGTAAATGATAACAGGACTTGTTCTGCAGATCTTCCACAACAATAAAAGTAACTACAAATAGATTTTAAAAATATATATATATTATATATAAATCTGTTCATTAATAACATGGCAAAGATCACTGCGCTATTTCGGTGGAATGACGTGTACGCTTCTGTTCATCTCTGGATATCTTATCTCAGCTAAACGGCTGACGTTCAGTGCACTTTGGCATGCTGTCCATGTGCGTGACGTGAACGTTAACATTAACAAGTGAAATAAATGAGGTCAGGAAACCAATGATGTTGACAAAAAGGTTCAGACCCCATCATTTCCCCCCCCTTGTCAGTAGCCATTTCTGTTTTGCTAGCTTACCAATGTATTATTATTATTATTATCCATCCATCCATCTTCAACCGCTTACTCCTTTTCAGGGTCACAAGGAACCTGGAGCCTATCCCAGGGAGCATCGGGCACAAGGCGGGGTACACCCTGGACAGAGTGCCAGTCCATCGCAAGTCACAATCACATACACACTCACATTCATACACTACGGACACTTTAGACACGCCCATCAGCCTAACATGCATGTGTTTGGACTGGGGGAGGAAACCGGAGTACCCGGAGGAAACCCCCGACACACGGGGAGAACATGCAAACTCCGCACACACACACGGCCCTGGCGCGACTCGAACCCCGGACCCTGGAGGTGTGAGGCGGACGTGCTAACCACTAAGCCACCGTGCGCCCTATTATTATTATTATTATTATTATTAAAAGAAAGCAATCATTGAGACACCAACGATGAATTATATGGCCATAAAAATGATATCCGCCTTTATACCACGTCATGAATCTAGTTTACACTGTCATTGAAGTACATGTTGGGAAATAACGAATAAATAAAATATTTATTTAGAAAATCTGTAGAATTACATTAATATGCGGATTCTGAAAACGTAAAATAATTTGATTATGTAATCGATTGATTGATTGATTGATTTGATGTGAATAATGTTTTAGAGAAAAGGGAGTACGTTTTTTGTCTGAGTTACTCATGCTGACTAGGAGTGACCTTTGATGCGTGCATTGTTCGTGTGTGTGTGTGTGTGTGTGTGTGTGATTGCATCGGACATCTTGCGAGTGTGTACAAAGCTGATTACCTCACGGCAGATACCATTCAACCTATGGCATGTGACCTTTGAACTTCAGCCTTCCATGTAGGAGGTCTGGAGTCCAACTGCATTCACACACGGACAGTTTCTGGTGTACATAAACCCTCCGTCCGTGTAGTGGAGTGTCCATCACCAGAGCATCACCTCGAAGGTAAGAGCTCGTGTACAGGAGACGAAGGAGGCTGAAGCGATTTTAACGGCTTTGATCTATTGCCATTCTTTTCAGAGAGCAAACTAATTACAGGTTCAACTATACTTCGAATACACTTAAAGTTCTAAAGATTTTGCTTGTCTTAAAGACTAGACCCGTGTTTCCGGTCTGAATCCGTATTGGATATAGAGATTGTGGTCCATTTTAAGGCTGACCGGTGATAATCCAGTGTTTAGGTTTGTTAAACGTATTTATTATGTATTAATCATGTCCTAGGCTTCAACATGAACGTCGTGGCTCTCGCGCTGACTCTCCTCTTGGCCTTGGGTGAGTATCGCCTTCCTTTCATCCTTCATGTCTTGATGCTGTACCAGTTGACCGGACGTTTATTTTCTGTACGCGTTTAACTGTTGAATCGTCTCAGTCCTTGTGCTGCTGATCACACCATCCATCCCACCCAATCAACATTTTAACGTCTTCCTATTAATGTCGGAAAATGTATATAGTCTTTGACACAATGTTGGTCAGGAATCAGCTCATTTATAAGCAGCTAGTAAATAAAATTCCGAGGAACACCAGTGCAGCATCTAGCTTTGCTCTTAATCATTACTTTATGAGTTTTAGTGGACGTCCACACTTTTCAGAGCCAGTTGAAGTCGAATAGACTTTTTGTTCGTCTCCAGGTTGCCATGCACGCACCCTACAGGCCGAAGCTCTCGACCAGGTGGAGCACTTCAAGTCTGCTGCCGCGGTCTACCTGTCCCAGGTGAAAGACCAGGCCTACAAGGCCCTAGAGAACCTCGAGAGAGGCGACTACGAGCAGTACAAGTAAGTAAAATGTGATCAGACCTAATTCATACATGGTCTTTGAGACACTGCTTGTTTTGCTCAGGTTCATTGAATAACTCCGATGTGAAGCAGCCAAATCTACAATGGGGGACTTCTTGAAGAACACTTCGGGCTAGAATTGCTTTGGAAGATGTAGCTAACCTTCATTCTTCTCTCTTTCTCGTCCTCCCAAGGCTGAAGCTGAGCGAAAGCCTTGACAACCTGCAGAGGTACGCCGAGTCCACCTCCACCTCTCTGAAACCCTATGCCACCCAGGTAGTAGAGGGGACCCAGACGGTGCGCGAGTACATCCTGAAAGAAATGGATGACCTGCACGCCAAAGTAGAGCCACACCGCGCTGAACTGCGCCAAGCCATCGAGAAGCACCTGGAAGAGTATGGAGAGCGTCTCATCCCCATCTTCCGTGACTACATGGCTGATAACCAGAAAGAGCTTGAATCTCTTCGCCAGAAGCTTCAGCCTGCTCTTGAGGACCTCAAAGCAAAGGTTGAGACCAACTTTGAGGAGACCAAGACCAAGCTGGCCCCCATTGTCGAGGCTGTGAGTGGAAGGCTCAACGAGAAGCTGCAGAACCTGAAGGATCTGGCAAATCCCGTGGCTGAGGAGTACAAGGATCACGTGCTGAAGGCCGTCGAGGACGTCAAGGAGAAGCTGGTACCCCACACCGCCCAGCTCCAAGGCCAAATCGAGCCCTACATAGAGACCCTGAGGGCCAAGTTCATGTCCATCTACGAGACCGTCTCCCAGGCCATCCAAGCCTAAACATAGCTCCTTCTGGGACTCACAATCACGCACGTTCACGTATTCACCTATAACACTGTGTCTTGGCTCTAATGCTCACGTGATGTGATGATGCAAAATAAATAAATATATCGGTCGATTGCTAGATCAATCTTCACTCTGCCTTGTGTTCACACTTTACCTTCCTGATTAACAGTGCGTGTCTGCATGGGGTTTTAATGCCCGTACAAATCTGCGTGTTCCACCTCGCGCACTAATCCAGACGCCTTGGTCCCAGACTGTAGAGCGTCTCAACATGTTTTAACTATACAAGTATTAAACCATCCAATCCTGTCGCATTACCATGAAATCCTGTCTGTCCAACTTTACTGGGGGGGGAAATAAATAAATAAATAAATACAGACCGACGTATCAATTGATGTTTATTAGAAAACCGACATAATTGAAATACAGAGTGCGCTATGATGTTTACGTCCCTCTCTCTCTGTAGGAACAGAACATATAACCCTCGTTTGTATTCGTGTCAAATATATTTCTAAAAATGTAAAAGAATATAAAGGGAAAAAATTTATAATAATAATAATAATAATAATAATAATAATCCCTGCAGGCCTTAGTGTCTCGTCTGCATCATGTGACGTTGAATAAAGCGCCCCACGGGTTTATTTTCTGGGGCAGAACGGACAGGAGTTGTTCTTGCTGGACTGCAGCCACACACTGATGCACTGAAACAGAACGACAAAACCCAGTTAGTCTTCTCAAACAGATCCAAATCACACCGTGTTCTGAATAATCCGGTACAGAAGGGTACAACACTCACCTCTTTGTGTAGCGTATGAGTGCAGTTTGTGTTGTACTGGGTACCCGGTTCTACGTGGTTCTGGCACATTAAACACAGTCTGCGTACAGCTGGAGTGGTCTGGGGGGGGGGGTAAAGATTTGCACTCAGAGCATCATATTTAACTCGTATACTAATTCACTTATTTATTATAATTTTATAGCGGTAAGACTTAGGCACGCTTCAGTACTTAGTTCATTCGGAAGGCACGTCATACGATTAATCTTCAGAATTTAAATTTAAATAAACTGACTACGGGGGGAAAAAATAATAAGTACTAATAAAAGAAGACCAAGAATAATAAGTACTACAAAAATAAAAATTAGCAAGACGTGTGTTATGTAGTAACGTTACTAGCATTGCAGAATAAACTAATGAATTTAAAATAAACGTGTTTAACAAACAGGAAAGGGGGAGTCGACAAGGGCGGTCCAGTGTAGTGAGACAACCCACGATGCTCCTTTATACATAATAAAGGATACACTTAATGCTTTCACGAAAAAACGCAACATAGACTTGGAGTGAATGTGTGTTTAGCGGACGTATTAGTGTGAACTGATACCTGTGGGCCTCGGGACTGGAAGACGTGGGCACTGGGAGCATGGAGAGAGGGACGTGTGGACAGCGAAGGCTGGGCAGGACCTCTGTGTGAGTGTCTGGAGCCTGCAGGGGGCGCTATGGGGCCTGGAGGCTGAGACAACAAGGCGCGTGTTTAGAAGTGGAGACTTTCATGTTTATGCTATGTGCAGGACATGGCCTGTGGACATGCTATGTGCAGGACATGGCCTGTGGGCAAATCTAAAATCTCGCGTGTATACCGTTCACTTACGGGCCGTTCGTTTTGTGCGAGTCTATGTTCCACTTGTTGTTTGATGGCCTCTATGGACATGCCAGCCATAGTGCCACGCTCACTCTTAACCTGCTGCAACACAGCCATTATTTGAGGTCTATCACACTCACACACACACACACACACACACACACACACACACACACACACACACACACGGAGAGAGAAACATAAAGCGGTGGTTAGTGTAGCGTAAAACAAGCATTCAATGTACCAAACCTGTAGAGTCTCTTAATGCCATCACCAGCACCTCACCTCGTGCATTGTGGGAACTGCGTGCCCAGTATCTCCAGCAGTTTGTCCAGCTTGCCTGCAGGTTGTGGGATTAACGGAAGCGCCTGGGAGGCGGGGTTTCGTCCTGAGGAGACTGGCCCCGCCCCTTGAGACAACTGAGCAGCTGCTGCGAGACTGACCGGGACGTTCACCTGGGCTGTAGGAACAGCAGCATACGGTAATGTGTAGATAGGTTGAGTGTAGGGCGTTGTAAGGGCGTGGATGGAGGTGGGCATGGCCAGCCTCGGGACGGGCACATTCTGCTCGTGCGTGTGCGGTGTGAAGGCCGCCATATTGTGTGCAGAAAGTGGAGGTGGGGTAGTTCTATGGGCCAGGTGAAACTGAGGCTGGGTCACCGGAGGGCGGATCGCCGCATACTTTGTGAAATTCAACAAGTCGATCTAGAGAGACAGAGAGAGAGAGACAGAGAGAGAGAGAGAGACAGAGAGAGAGACAGAGAGAGAGAGACAGAGAGAGACTTTGTTTAATAATTTCAGTGGACTTGTAGTACTATGCAGCACAGACATCATGACCTCTATAACTCACCATGGGTATGAGAGGGAGATGAGGAACGGGGATTTTAGGTAAACTGTCCAGCTGCTGCCCCTTTTGAAGCTGCTTAAGGTTTTCATTATACAGTAACTACAGATCAAAAGATTAGAACATTTGAACAGTGTTATAGTAAACAGTTGCACTGCCTCTACTCTGCAATCCCGCTGCATTAGCCCCACCCCTTACCTGTAGTTTACCCAAGCTTTTACGAACCATCGCCACATTCTTCTCCCAGTCATTTCGATGCCGGATGCTCTGAGGTGAAGTGTCTGACCTGGCCACACGGAACATTTCCCATTACCCCACACACACACACACACACATACACACACACACACACACTCTTACTCCTACCTGAGAGTGTTTAGATATCGTTCAGCTTCTGCAATCCAGTCTTCTAGCTGAGAAACTGCCAGCTCTCTCTGAGACTCTAGAGCAGCGATCTACACACACACACACACACACACACACACACTCCATAATTTATCCTAGAATCATCCAACGTGGATAATATGTGACCAACACCATCCTTTACTTTTCATGTTAAAAAAAGAGAAATATGGTTTTGTTTTTTTTCCCCTTACCTCGTCTTTTAGCGCCGCCTGCCTGGATTCTTCAACTTGTCCAGAGAGTTTCTCCATCTCATGCTGCAAAGCAGCAATCTCTTGTTCCCATTTAAGCCTGTGGCATCACACACACACACACACACACACACACACCACACACACACACACACCATTGGTAAAGAAGAAGATTGTAATTTGTTGGCTGCTTTGTTTAAAGCGGAGGTCTTCAACAGGGGGTCCGGACCCCCTAGGGGTCGCGCGGAGGTACTGCATGGGGTTTGCAACTTTTGGTACCAGTTTGATATAACACAATTTCATACAATATATATAATTAGGGGGTCCCCAATCCATCTCGCCATCAGTTTGGGGGTCCTTGGCCTGGAAAACGTTGAAGACCCCTGGTTTAAACTTTGAAAAATTTTGTGAAAGAGAGTTGACCGCCCTTAATAACTAAACATTCAATTATAACAAAAGAAACGGCGAGATTTTGAGCCGTTTAGATGTTTTTACACTGATAAATATCTGTTTTTGGCAGAGAAGTGAGTCAAACTAACTTCACCTTCCTCCTTTCTGCCTTTCTTGATGATGACGATGATGATTACTATATTGCTACACTGCAATAGCGATATTGAACCCTTCGTCCTCCATGTTGAGGAAGTGTTTAATACATTCCTGGTCATGTGCTGTAGTATTCCGTAACGACACACCACATCTCCATTACATTTACATTTATTCATTTAGCAGACGCTTTTATCCAAAGCGACTTACAAATGAGACACTCACACACCAATGGTAGCAGAGCTGCATGCAAGGTGCTAGCTTGCCATCGGGGGCAACTTAGGGTTCAGTGTCTTGCCCAAGGACACTTCGGCATGGGATCCCCCGGGCCGGGATTCGAACCACCAACCCTACGATTAGTGGATTAGTGGACAACCCACTCTACCGACTGAGCCGCAGCCGCCATCTCCGAGCTTCAGCTACGTGTGGAAATCAACAGACTTGAAATCAACTAGCGGCTTTCCTGAAAGTCGTACTTCTCATTTCTCTGCTCTTCTGTAAACATCTTCAGTCTCCCATCTGCCTCCTCCAACTCTTGGGTCAATCTAAAATAAAAAACACACACACACACACACACACACACACACACACACACACTGAACACACACAAAAAAACAACGAGATGAACACACCCATGTTTTGTTTTGTTTTTTTTAATCCTCGCCTCACCTTCTCTTCGTCTCCAGCTTTTGATCCCTCTCGGCGGTGAGCTCCTCGACTTTGGCGGTGAAGTTTTTCCGCGTTGTCTTACTGCTGTTCAGATCCAATTTCACCTGCACCGACTCGATCTTGTCTAGAAGAGCCTGGACAAATCAAATAAATCAATCAATAAACAAACTCTCAAATACGAGACAGATCCTGCTTCTGGTGAATCGGAGCGAGGAAAGCAGACCCGATGTTGCCGCTGCTTGTCGTCCCTCATCTTCTCCAAGCCTTCGATTTGGCTCTTGCACTCGGTCTCTTCGGCAGCACGCTGTTTCTCCAGAGACTTGTACTCGGCTGCCAGCTCGGCACTCTGTTCCACCAGGACGCGCTACACAGAGAGAGAGATTAGCACTCATTAGAACATTGAGACATTATTCATTAGAACTAGATCAATAACGTTCTCTTACCATTAAGTGTTCCCAGCTTTCATTTGTGTTGACACATTTTTCTTGCGTCCAGTCGTCGGTCTGTGTTGGAAAGAACAGCACGCGTAAGACACACCAAAACGCGCATCAGTCCTCTAGTCCCTGAAGAGTAGCGAAGAATTCAGAGCGCAGGGTTTATTCGGTTCGAACGGAGCCGTGGTGCGGTTCTTTTATCCGTCCCCTTCCAGGATTTCCTGATCGCAGGAACGAACGAAAAAAATCAAGCAAACGGTGCGATATTGGCAGGAACTCGCGTGTTTTCGAAATGACCACGGATTTTCCGCAGATCTGGGCCGAGACGTCATTACAGCCAGCGTGCGTTCGGCTAAAAGCCTGATACGCCGGTTGCTGTACGCCAGGTGCTCTACGTTTCGTTGGTGGGTCAAAGCTGTGAAGAGCGCCAAGTTAAGAAATCCACCAAGTGAGAGGTAAAGCGCTCGGAGTCGTACCAGGAAACTAATCAACGCTGTGTTGTGTGATAAACCAGAGTTTCAGTTAGCGTCTGTATATACCACAGCACGAGGGGTCGCACTTTTTATCCGCTTATTACGCTTAAGGGGTCGTCCATATATTACGTCATCAAATTTTCAGCCATTTTTAACCTCCCCTCCCCCCATGTCATCTAACGTCATCAGGCCCTTTACCCCCTCCCACCCCCCATGATGACATCATCGCCCTCCTCCTTTATATAGTGCTAGGGGGTCTGGGGCTGCCATGTGTGGTCAGAAATTATCTCCTAATATTTTTGTACTTTGTACAATACCACAGAAATTCTGACGTCACATGCACTTCCTGTGGCGTATAATACGTATAATACTCCACAGGAAGTGCGTGTGACGTCACCATTTCTGTTTGTTTGTTTGTTATTTTGGTAATTTGCAAATATTTCAGTAAGTAAATACGTAAATGATGGACGTGTGACACTAAACACAGGGAAGATGCGAATACATTGATGACGTAATCACGTCCGTGAACCCCCCCCCCTCCTCCCGTCGTTATCAGACATCATCGTACCCTTCACACACCCTCTCCTTGATGACGTAATATATGGACGACCCCTAACCTCTGATCCGTTTACGTGACGCATCAGCCATTCAGGTCGCTGCAAGAAATGTGAACAAGCGCATTAATACATGAATATAACCCTGTGATCTGCCTTGAAGCCGGAACTATTGTCAGAGCTGCTGTAATAGAAAACTAATCCACGCGTCTGACCAATCAGAATCGAGACTTAATTAATTTGACAGGTTGGGTTAAACGTTGCCAGATTTATGTTCTAGGTTGTTGTTGAACCCTACAGTTTACAGTTCTGGGTTGTTGTTGTTGTTGTTGTTGGTTTCCATACCTGAACATCCTGCTCTTTGGTCTCTGTATTGACCGGCATTGTATTCAGTACTCCGTGGTTATCCAACACCACTTCCGGTATGTCCACTCCAACTTCCAACGGATACGGAACGTACCAAAGACCATCCACCACGTCCCAAAACGGCACAAGACTGAAAACAGAACGAATCTGAAATGTTTAAACAGTCTAACGAGTTTAAACGGTTTGTTTGCGCATGCGTGTTGTCTCCCTCTGTGTTGCGACTTCCTTGTAGTGTCATCTCGCGGGATTTCATGGATGTTGGTTGGCTTTAGAACAACAACAAAAAATGAACATGACACAAATTTTTTTTTCCAGGGATTATTAATAATTGTTTAACATTCTGTTGTTTCTGTCTAGAAATGTATCGATAAAAAGAGTGAAAGGTAGAACCAGAAAAGGAGGCGAGCTATGCGTGACTGCGCGTGCGCGAGATTTTGATAACAGCGATGTAGTTGTTGTTACCCGTGTTGCCAGATCCGGGGTTTTCTGATAAACGGCCTTAAATTTCCCAAATCTACCACACATCTCTACGTGTATCAAATGTCCAACATATGAATACACTACAAATTCCAATACCATTCGAAATATCCAACACCAATCCAAATATCCAACACTATTCCAAATGTACCAGCACCACTCCAAATATCCAGCACAATCCCAAATGTACTAAATGTCTAGCAGCATCCCAAATATCCAGCACCATTAAAAATATCCAACACCATCCCAAATGTCCAGCACCATTCCAAATGTCCAACACCATTCCAAATGTCCAGCACCATCCCAAATATCCAGCAGCATCCAAAATATCCAGCACTATTCCAAATATCCAACACCATCCCAAATATCCAACACCATTCCAAATGTCCAGCACCATCCCAAATATCCAACACCATTCCAAATGTACCAGCACCATTCCAAATATCCAGCACCATCCCAAATGTACCAAATGTCTAGCAGCATCCCAAATATCCAGCACCATTACAAATATCCAACACCATCCCAAATGTCCAGCACTATTCCAAATGTTCCAAATGTCCAGCACCATCCCAAATATCCAGCACTATTCCAAATATCCAACACCATCCCAAATATCCAACACCATTCCAAATGTCCAGCACCATTCCAAATGTTCCAAATGTCCAGGACCATTCCAAATATCCAACACCATCCCAAATATCCAACACTATTCCAAATGTCCAGCACCATTCCAAATATCCAACACTATTCCAAATATCCAACAACATTCCAAATATCCAACACTATTCCAAATATCCAACACTATTCCAAATATCCAACACTATTCCAAATATCCAACAACATTCCAAATATCCAACAACATTCCAAATATCCAACACCATTCCAAATGTCCAGCACCATTCCAAATATCCAACACCATTCCAAATATCCAACAACATTCCAAATATCCAACACCATTCCCAATGTCCAACAGCATCTCAAATATCCAACACTATTCCAAATATCCAACACTATTCCAAATATCCAACACTATTCCAAATATCCAACACCATTCCCAATGTCCAACAGCATCTCAAATATCCAACACTATTCCAAATATCCAGCACCATCCCAGATGTACCAAATGTCCAGGACCATTCCAAATATCCAACACCATTGCAAATATCCAACACCATTGCAAATGTCCAACACCATCCCAAATATCCAACACTATTCCAAATATCCAACACCATTCCAAATGTACCAGCACCATCCCAAATATCCAACACCATTCCAAATGTTCCAAATGTCCAGGACCATTCCAAATATGGGGCGGCTGTGTCTCAGTCGGTAGAGCGGGTTGTCCACTAATCCACTAATCGTAGGGTTGATGGTTCGAATCCCGGCCCGGGTGATTCCATGCCGAAGTGTCCTTGGGCAAGACACTGAACCCTAAGTTGCCCCCGATGGCAAGCTAGCACCTTGCATGGAAGCTCTGCTACCATTGGTGTATGAGTGTGCACTTGTAAGTCGCTTTGGATAAAAGCGTCTGCTAAATGAATAAATGTAAATGTAAATAAATGTAAATATCCAACACCATTCCGAATGTACCAAATGTCCATCACATTGACACACTTCCCAAACATCTAAACTGAACTTTGCAGACTAAACATCACAAATGTCCGACAGACCCAAATGTCCCAAACATCATTAAACTTCCCAAATGTTCAAGTCATCATTAAACCTCCCAAACTCATGACTACATTCCCAAAAATGACAAGACTTACCAAATATCTAACATATCATTAAACTTTCCAAATCGTCCTTAAACGTCTTAAATGGCAACACAAAATTTCTCAAATGTGCAGCACATCTCAAAATATTCCAAATGTCTAGCCAGTATGTGTGCAGGTTTTCATTCCAGTCAAGCAGCAGCCACACCTGAGACTACTGAAAGCCAAGTTGAACTGAATAAACAGGTGGAACCAGGTGTGGCTTCTGCTTGGTTGGAATGAAAACCTGCACTCACACCGGCCCTTTCTGGATAAGATTGGACACCCTAGTCTAGTTTAACATGCCCGGAAAGATCCCAAATATCCAAACGTGTTGCGTATAGAAAGAGACAGATTTTTTAGATTTTGGTAATTATTTTGCTAACTAACCTCCTGTTTAGCTTGAAAATCCAGCAACCCTTAAACAGATTAAAGATGAAGCTGAAACAAGACTGTAAATATATACTTAATGTTTTTTTTTTTAATCTATTTAAAAATCTGTGTGTTTTTCCCCTTTGAACTTACCCAGTTAGGTCCCCTTCATAATTCCAACCAACGCTATCAGTCTCCATGTCTAGGAAATACAATTATATGTAAATTTATACATATGAGCTACTACTTCTGGTAGTTTATGGTTTTAAATCCAATTACCACTTCAATTAGTTACATCACAGAAATAGCCATGCTTTAATGTATTAACTTGGCTAAAGAACGAGATGAGCTTTCCTTTCAACGTATCAGGAGCAAAAGTGAAAGCTATACAGAAACAAAAACACAGCGCTTTAAAGAAAGTGCACACCTTAGATCTGGATCATCTACCGACCGCCGTCAAAGTGCCTTCAATCTTCATTTCATCTCCATTCAGATTCAATGTCCGGTCGGACTACAGTACTAGAATGAAGGGTTTGTCCTTGAACAGGAAATAAGTTTGCAAATAAGGAACCAAACACAAATGCAAAGCAGGCTCGGTGAGAATATACTCGCGCACCCGCAACAGTACCGTGCACTATCATGGTGGTTATTGTCCATCCATCTATCCTCAACCGCTTACTCCTTTTAAGGGTCATGGGAGAACCTGGAGTCTATCCCAGGGAGCATCCGGCACAAGGCGGGGCACACTCTGGACAGAGTGCCAGTCCATCACAGGGCACAATCACATACACATTCATACACTACGGACACTTTAGACACGCCCATCAGCCTAACATGCATGTCTTTGGACTGGGAGAGGAAACCGGAGTACCCGGAGGAAACCCCCGACACACGGGGAGAACATGCAAACTCCGCACACACACACGGCCCTGGCGGGACTCGAACCCCGGACCCTGGAGGTGTGAGGCGGACGTGCTAACCACTAAGCCACCGTACGCCCTGGTGGTTATTGTATTTTTTTTAAAAATGTAAGTGTTAAAATAAAACAAATTTTTAATGTAAGTGTGATGTGGAAAACTTCTCACAATTTCTTAAAAACAGGACTTGGGACAGTCCGGTAAGTTTTCATAGGACGATCCAGGTCCCTGAAAGACAGCCAGGGGTTTTATTTGTTGTTGTTGTTGTTTGTTTGTCTTGTTTTTATTGAATGTAGTGTAATAAGAAGTTTAGCAGGTCAGTAAATATACTTCAATACTAATGTATAAATATATGAAATACCATGTGATGAATTTGGTCTTTACAATTTGAGCTTTTATTTGTTTTAAAACATTTTTTGCATCCAACAATTCAGATTTAAGCTAGAGAAATGACTTTCTGAATGTACTTGCGTGACTGTAGTAGGTGACAGTAATAAAACGTTATGTAGTGTTTGCTTTTACACGTGGAATTTACCTTAAACATGTGCAACATGAGTTACTGTACTTTAAATGTGTAAGAAAGTGTCCTCACAATCACCCGGTCTTCACAAAAAAGTGAGAGATTTATTTTACAAAACTAAAGGTCAAGGGTTCAGTGGACAAATTGATTTATTTTTTAATAGAAATTTTTTTTTTTTTTAATCTAGTGGCTGTAGTTTATAGGAATAATTGATTGTCACGCAGTTTTACACATGTAAAATGTATTGCATTTCTCATTTTATTGAATGTGGGGCGCACGGTGGCTTAGTGGTTAGCACGTTCGCCTCACACCTCCAGGGTCTGGGGTTCTGGAGGGTCCAGGGTCTGGGATTCCCACCGGGGCCATGTGTGGGCGGGTTTCCTCCGGGTACTCCGGTTTCCTCCCACAGTCCAAAGACATGCATGGTAGTCTATGGGCGTGTCTAAAGTGTCCGTATGTGTGTATGTGAGTGTGCCCTGTGATGGACTGGCACTCTGTCCATGGTGTACCCCGCCTTGTGCCCGGTGCCTCCTGTGATAGACTCCAGGTTCCCCGTGACCCTGATAAAGGAGTCAGAATGGATGGATGGATTTTATTGAATTCATTTAAAATTATTTTTCTTTATTACTAAAATTTAACTCTATTTGCTGTACTTTGTAGGACTAACAGCTATTCCTATAAAGCGTTTATTCAAGTAAAAAGTCACATTTAGCCATTTATCATGACGTGAGGTTTTTTTTTTAAATCTAATTGCTGGAGCTTGTAAGAGTGTCACAGTGAACGTCAATTAAATAGTTTTTCTTTTTTTTTGTTGCTAAAAATCGCTGACATTTAGCATGTTTCGCTCTTCGTGTAGCCGTCAATGTGGACATCCTTTTTTTGGTTTGTTTTTGTTTTTGGTAAACTCAAAAATTACCTTTAGCGGCGAATCGAAAAGTAGACAGGCAGAGCACAAATGACAGATTTAGGGTTTTTATTTTCACTGTATATTGTTATGGACCAGCACTCACCGATCCGATTATAACCGCTAGAAATACAGTGCCATACTACAGCAACACTAACAGGACAAACACTAAACTAGACCACACCTAAAGGGGAAATTTGGCAGAAGTCCGGTTGTGTGATAACCATTTAGTGAACTGATTGTCCGGAAAAAAAACAACATCGTGTTATCCAAGCGATAATATTAGAACTCTGTAAATAAATAATTGATTCATTTTTTTCACTTTCAGATGACTGACGTCGTCTTCTGTGGGAAATGAAGCAGTTTAACATGTCGCCGGAGTTCTGGACGCACCCTCGCCAGCCACCCTGTCACCGATGTCCAGCAGCACGTCCACACCCGGGCCTTCGGTCAGCTTCGTGCCACAGAGACGTACAAAACACGTACACGTGCTCCGAATACTCACCCGAACTTAAACGGGTACGGGTTAATGTTTAAACAAAACTGTATACAAATTGGTACCAGTGATCTTTAAATGAACTAAATGGTTCTGGTGGTCACCCTGTCCAGGGTGTACCCCGCCTTGTGCCCGATGCTCCCTGGGATAGGCTCCAGGTTCCCCGTGACCCTGAAAAGGAGTAAGCGGTTGAAGATGGATGGATGGATGGATGGTTCTGGTGGTCTTCAAAAAAAGAAAACCCACAGGTACTGGAGAAAATGGGTACCGGTAACCACAAATGGGTTCCGGTAACCTCGAACGAAACCAACAGTCCGAGTACAGCGTTCAGCACCGCCCTCTGTTTCCAACCAGGCCTGAGATGGTTCTCAGTTCTCATTCCAGGACGTCCATGAAAGGACTCAAAAATTGTTGATGCCATGCAACTTGCCTTTTAAGTAAAGGGTTATTCCAGGGGACGCCATGTGGTGCCAGGGTACCAGGGCTGGTGAATGTCTGTTGCGCCAACAGGACAGATGTACAGTACGACAGGTTGGTGTTATTTTATTGCATCTGTGTTTTTACATACCAGAACATTCCAGCTTGGATAGAGATCGCCTGCACGATAAATCTGCAAAGTAGTGAAGGTCCTTCGACTAGGCTTGCGCGATATACCGATATTATCATCCCTACCCAATAGTACCCTGCTACTATATCCAGTGACATTTATTCCTGCTATATAACGTAATAATATACTACCAGACCTGCCAAACTTTATCATTTAGCGTCGGAGCGCGACAGTTTAACATCAGAGTTCACTAGTACGAGTCATCACTCAAAAACTTGCCGAAAGCACAGTGAGGGTTTTTTTTTTCTTCTCTTCCCTCCGTAATAAAACAAAAGAAGAGCCACATGTTAATCTGGAAGGATTTACACAAGTATTTTGAACTCTGTTATTAGCTGAAGTTTCCTGGAAGCCCCGCCCCCTTGCTCAATCCCACGTGTGCTCCACCTGTACTTCACCTGGGCTTTCAGTGTGTTTGACTTGCGAAACAAACTTTCTCTTTTAAAAGAGAAAACGGAGGAAGATTTTGACCCAAAAAGATGGAAACGTACTGTTCTGATCTGGTGTTCCTGATCACGCCCGGGCTTGTCGACGTGTGCAGTGCAGCAGGCAGAGGGATTTGACAGTATGTGTTGTGGTTGCAGTAATGAACACTGGAGTGTGTTATATTTAACATCAAATTTAACCAAATGAAGGAGTAGAGGTTTTCTTTCTCTTGGTCTTGAACCTACATCTCCAGTTCATGTCCAGTTGGCTTGGGTTTCATAGGAACCGTAAACCAAACCGAGCACCAGATGGCGGTCTAGCACTGGCATTCGTCTTTTTCAGCGGTCCACCCTACGTAGAGGGTTAATATCTGTAATAGTCGTATACATTACCACTCAGTTTCATTCTGATCAATGCATTTATACGTTTGATTTAAATGTTCATGTTCATGGCCATGAAAATGTTTTTGGATTGGTGGGCATGTCTAATATTTTTTGGCAGATGTGGATCAGGTGGTAGAGCGGGGTGTCCACTAACCGTAGGGTCGGCGGTTCGATTCCCGGCCCACGTGACTCCACATACCGAAGTGTCCTTGGGCAAGACACTGAACCCCAAGTTCCCGATGGCAAGTTAGCACCTTGCATGGCAGCTCTGCTCCCATTGGTGTGTGAGTGTGTGTGTGAATGAGACACAGTGTAAAGCGCTTTGGATAAAAGCGCTATATAAGTGCAGACCATTTTCTAATATCGAGTGCAACGCACTAATGAAAACCAATGAGCCAGGGAATTTCATCAGTTTCTAAAGCGAGGCCTTGGTTTAATTCTTAATGATTGTTTTTTTTTTGTCATTGAGGAGATAAAGAAGGAATTGGTGAAGAAGGAGACGGAGCTGTGAGAGCAGTCCAGTCATGAGTTCCATACTGTTTCGAGCTTCAAGGTTTACTATGGTGAAGCGAAACGTTATTGGTTCTCAGAAGAGACGTCCTGCGAGCAGCCTGTTGGAGCATCTGGGAAAACTGCGCAGCGGTTATGAGCTGCTAAGAATGTCTTGACAAACATAGTTTTATTGTTTCTTTTTTTTGTATTGTTTTAAGAAGGAAGGAAGACTAATCAGGCCAAAGGAATTCCTGAGGAATGCTACTGAGATCAAAGATTTTCACATTATTTTTCTTCACATATCCCAGCTTGTTAGGAAGTTAGGATCAGAGCGCAGGGTCAGCCGTGATACGGCGCCCCCTGGAGTAGGGAGGGTTAAAGGTCTTGCTCAAGGGACCAACACGGCAGCTTGGCGGTGCTGGTGCTGGGGTTTGTACCTCCTGGACCTTCTGTTCAGTAACCCAGAGCCTTTAAGCATTGATCCACCACTGCACACCCCAAGGAAGGTCTGAGTAAAGACGATGACGTGAACAGATGGAATTTGATGGATAGATAAGGGATGGAGAAGACTAAGAATCCAGAAGACCCAACTTAGACACTTTCCTCACACAGATATCTGTTATTGCTGTATACTGGGAGTCCATTAATGTAGATACAGTCCAGACCTTATTCACATTAAATACTATGGAAACATATTGAGATGTAACCATGACAACGAACACATAAGACAGGATTATAGCTATAAGCTAGGTGACTTTAACACTGTTTAGCTTCTCCTTAACTTAAACTTAAATATGTGGTTTTGGTTGGCTAGTGTGCATGTGTGTGCGCGCGTATGTGTGTGTTAGAGTAGCGTTAGCATTTCCTCCCACATACTGTTGCTATGATACACAGCTGGGGAAAGATAAGTAACAACGTTCAAGCGAACCATGCAGATATGCGCTATTTGCAATATTTCCCCCTTCTGAGGTGTTTATTTATAGAAGCTTTCAGTTCTCGGTTGCAAATATGCCGCTGTTACTCGTGTAATTCAACGTGGTGTTATTCGCATATGAACATATGAAGACCAAAGTGTGTGTCCGGAATGATTAAAGATGGTTCTTCTGAGATCCTAACGTCAACATGGATCAATGTTTATGTTTGTAAATCTCAAGCCCAAGAGTTCTATATAGAATCTTCTATATTCTATCAGTCACGTTCCATCCATCCATCCATCCATCTTCAACCGCTTACTCCTTTTCAGGGTCACGGGGAACCTGGCGTTTATCCCAGGAGGCATCGGGCACAAGGCGGGGTACACCCTGGACAGGGTGCCAGTCCATCGCAGGACGTTCCTCTTCTTTAAATTCTCCATCAATCCATAAAAAAAGCCAGAAGCTTTGAATATGCATGACTATGCAAATTAACCCCTCCCACTTCTGGTTCTGCGACCATCCCAACGCCATCACTAATAGACTGTGTTCACTGCTATAGGACTTTACTGTCGGTATTGTTATCACGTAGCCATGCTAAGTGACCGACGGTAAACTTCGGTCACCATGCTGTCCTGTAATAATTTGCATATTGGACTGTGATAGGTTAAGCCCAGTTTATGTCATCACAAAACGAGCTCTTATGTCAACAAATTCCACAAAATTTTAACATTAATCTTCGGATCAGAATCAGAATAATTATTCACCTGGAAATAGTCAGGGGGATATATTGTAGCTCATAGAGTCAAACGGTTTTTAAGACACTCGTACGGCTCATGTTTCTAATGTTCTTGGGAAAGGCAAACCCTCTCGCTTCCTCCTCCCACTTATCCGCTGTAATAATCCGGTACGGGTATGTGAAGGGGCTCCACCTCAAAAGGCAAAGCCAGATTAAGCGATAGCAGAGGTTCAGCCAGAAACGAGGAAAGAGCCTTTCTTATCTCATCCCTCTTGTCCTGGAAATTCCTCTTTTCTTACGTAAGAGTAAACAATACGCTTGGGCTAATCTGAAATGAAGAAACAACGAGGAGATCTGTTCAGTCGAGGTTGAAAGAAATTTATTTGCAAAATCATCTACTGGAAATCAGAATATAATGCACAAGCATACTGAGATTTTGGTCATATATTAGCATTAGGCTAATTTGAGATGAGTTTGTTTTTATGCATGGAATGTATCACACGATCTCGTCTTCATGACTACGTTACTGTTTGTTGGTTTAATATGACAGTGAAGTGATTATGTCTGGTTTGTCGTTTGGTCCCTGTGAGTGTCCGGTGTGTTTTCTGACTGAGTGGTTATAACTGGGTGCGTGTTTAACGCTCTCCGATACGCGAAGTACGTCAGAAATCACGAACTTTAGTTGAGGATCTGCCGGGGTCGTCCGTAGCCGGTCATTCCCGCCTGAGATGCTCCTCTGTTGGAGCCCATCTGCAGGCCGATGACGCTCTGACCCTCCTTCAACTGCTCCTCCGTGAAATCCCGCTTGTTCTCCTGCGCTTTCCTAAGAAACACACAATCAAAAGGGTTCCCGATGAGTCTGCGTCTAGCTACAGTCTTTGGTATTACAGCGCGGATGTTAACCTGCATGGAAATGGTAGGCACTTGAGGTGAACACGCTTGTTCTTAGCTAGCTAACAAATGTCACAATGTGTTAGCAAGTTCATCAATCGGTATGAATGTTCAACAGCGTTTGAGATAAACATTAGCTAAACAATTAGCTAGCTCCAAACAGCTCCGCCTGCGATATGATTTGATCCCTCGTCGCACGCGATAGTCTATGCAGAACTCAATGGCACCATTCTTCTTAAAGACCATTCTCTCTCTCTCTCTCTCTCTCTCTCTCTCTCAATCATTCCCATGGCTAATTAATATTAGATCCACTGAAACCTTGACAGTAGTGACTAAAAGAATCTTTAGTTTTGTATTTTTTGTAAAATAAATCTCTCTTTTTTTGTGAGGACCGGGTGATTGTGAGGACATTTGACACTACCCTTCATTATGAGGATTTAGACCTTTTGGGTCCTCACAAAATAGCTTTTGGGTCCCCCTTCACCACCACCACACACACACACACACACACACACAAGCACACACAAGGTCAATGTTTCAACTCCATAGAAACTTGAAAGGACATCCTTATCTTTGCTACTGTTCCGTAACACTACAAAGTGTGAATTGCGTCATCTACAGAAGTCTTTCGCGCGCGCGTGTGTGTGTGTGTGTGTGTGTATACATGGTCGTACACACACAATGCAACAACACACAGTAATGTGTAGTGTTAAGAAACAGTAGAACTGATAAGGTTTACAGGTTTCTATGGAGTTAAAACATTAACTTGTGTGTGTGTGTGTGTGGGTGTGTTTATAACTGAGTGTTGTTGCGTTGCCATAGTGATCATTTGGCTGAGCTGAAACCAGGAAGAGGATGTGGTATTACTCACCTATGGAACCAATTAGGGTCGCCACGGTAACAGCCATCACCCTTGGTAACTGCCAAACTTCCCAATGACATCAGAGTCATCTGCACTGCTGCCAAGTCTTTACCTACAAACACACACACACACACAGTCTGTATATAGTTGTTACCGCAGTGCATTGTGGGATACTAGGTAGTGTAGAGAATTAGGTGTGTTTTGTGACAAAATGATAAAATTAAAGATAAATTGAGCATACTTTATATGCTTATAGTTTTTTTTTTTTTTTTAATCAATATTTCAATCAATCAAATGATGAAGCAAAGGAAGACTCATAGTCCTGGAACATCCACAGGATGAAACGAGGACTTGACAGAAGACTCACTGTCCCAGAGGTCCACCGTCTGGAAGATGTCGGTTTTGGTGACTCCGTATTTCTCAGCGGCTGTGAGGAACTGTGAGATCTGCTCCATCTGCTTGAAGGCCATCTCGGTCTTCTGGAACCTCTTCACTGGCTTAGAGGCCGGAGAGAGGCTGTTAATGAGCTCGCACAAGACCTGCGGAGACAAGTAGAGGCAGGAGAGACAATTATTATTATTATTATTATTATTTTCCATCCATCCATCCATCCATCTTCTACCGCTTACTCCTTTATCAGGGTCACGGGGAACCTGGAGTCTATCCCAGGAGGCATCGGGCACAAGGTGGGGTACACCCTGGACAGGGTGCCAGTCCATTTTTTATTACAGTAAATATTACTTTGTTTGATATTTGAATTATTTGTGTTTTTACAATTCGGTTAAGAAAAATCAGTTAAGAAAACATTTTAAATATTTATTTTATGTTAATTAATCAACATTTTGTTATTTAAGTAATTTTGTTAACATGTGGGTTCTTTAAATACATTTAAATTACAAAAAAAAAATCAACAATAAAATATCAGGGAAATCATGTGAGCTATATTGTATTATATATACCTTTATATACCTTAAAGTAATCCAGAAAAAAAAGCATTAAATTATTAAATGTACTTAATTTTTATAATTTATAAGGATATCAACACACACACACACACACACACACACACACACACACCTGACTCTGAT
>JAFFST010046247.1:11279-22524 GCA_022414735.1 Noturus placidus | reverse complement strand
TAACCTATGATCTTTAATACAACGGCGAGTCTCCTGTAAAAATACTATATCAGAGTTTTTAAAAGTTTCAAATATATAAAATATATAAAAAGCTTAGATCTCTTAACAGGATTACCCAGACCTCTGACATTCCAACTAATAAATCTTAAAATGCCTGTCCTCGCCGTGCTAGGATCAATATCACTACTAATTATCTAATAAAGTAAACCATAGGGGTATAAATAGTCAATTAGAGCCGGAGTGATTTCCCCTCCCCCCAAAAAACCCTTAAACATAAAAACACCCAAAGTCTCCATAACCCAAAGGAGACAGCAGTGTATCCCTCCACAACCAAAAGATCTCCACACTGAGACGAGTTCTCGGAAAGAACGCTGAACTAACCAACTTCTCGTCTCTCCTTATTGGTCAAGTGGTTGAGGATGATTTGGGATTTAGAAAGTAATTAATAAGTAAGTAGACCAAATTAGTAAGTAGACCAATACTTTCTAGAGATAGTCATTATTATATTAATCTAATTAGACTTGCTGAAGACGTCATTTGTAGTTATAATGAGGAACTATTTTAGACTGTTATAACCCCACTGTCATAATATCAGAGGTGAAACTGGAAGAACAGGATTTTATTACAGCTATTCATTTCATTTTCATGTATAGGTGCAATCCTGCAGGCATTGAAAGAACGTGCAGAAGCTGAAGATGTGGATATCATTGTCGTGACCCCCCCTATGTTGAGGAAATACCAATCTGTCCTCCCCAATATACAGGAGAAAATATTCTCCATATGTTTCGCTTGAATTTTCCCTGCCAACGAATCTGTCTTTTCTTCATCTATTCTATTTATTTTATTTATTCTATTTATTTATTTATATTCTTTTTTAATATATTCACGTTTGTTAAGGGAAATCAGTGTGTGTGTGTGTGTGTGTGTGTGTGTGTGTCCTCCAGTTGTACACGTGGTTTGGCCCAGACTCAACACAAGTTCCGTGATGTATTTTAGCAGCTCAGTCTGTGAGAAATGGAGACAGCAGCTTTTATTCAAACAGGAAGTAACTAGACACCTTAATATCCAGGCTAATGTCAGTTCCAGTTTTGGACCATTAACGGTACATTCACGTGCACATCCTCCCGCCGAGTTCACTGTGAACCCTCACGCTATGACAGACTGTTATAAATGCGAGTAAAAGTGAGGAAATTTTGGCGGCCGGGGGGGGTTTGGGGGTTGTGGGGAGGTTGAGACTGTAGCGCTTGGACCCCCGCAATGTCCATACCATGGTTACGCCCTTGCATAGGGATATGACAAAAAAATCCTCTCCCGACGTTAATGTAACTCATTAAAAATTAATCCCGCCTCTTCATCAACCGGATGTCCATAAAAGGACATGCCATTTCATTCCCTTTGATGCTCTCTGCGTGACTGAAATGTGCGCAATGAATGAATGTACCGAAAGATCAATGAGGTGTTTAAACACCGCTTCCTCTTTAAAAAAGGGGAAGAGACCTAAAGAAACTCTGGTTTACTGAAGAAACCCTGCTCCGGACCAGGTTAGGTTCACAGAGTAAGTTGCCATGGTAACTGAGTCTGAGTAGAAGTGACCTCTCTTTCAGAAACGGGCTTGACTTACTCTGCTCTCTCGGGTTTAACACACCTCCCATTCTGACCCGGAAACCCAGAGTTCCCCTCATTTCAGGGTGAACACACACACAGTTTTCACTTCACCTCCTTCCTGAAACGGGCCCCCGGTGAATTACTCGGACTTGGACTCCTGGGATGAAATTCACACTGTAATTCCACTCAGCGTGGCAGAAAGCATGCTAATGCTGCCTTCCACAGATTCCACCATACGCATGCAGTAATAAACTCCAGCTTTTCATCACAACTTGTCAGAAAACAAAGGGTAAGACGTTCCTATGAAATTCTCTCATATTCTCTGGTGGAAAATATCTGAAGCCAGACATAACCGGCGACATCCTGCTCCAGCTGGCCGTTTGCCTCTGCACATCTGCATGTTATGTTTACTCGATGTTCCACTTTTACCCCAAACGGACTCAATCAGCCAAGACAAGCCTCTTCGTGTCGGCGGGTTCCAGTCCCGCCGGGGCCGTGAGTGCGGAGCTCGCATGTTCACCCCGTGCATCGGGGGTTTCCTCCAGGTTCTCCGGTTTCCTCCTCCAGTCCAAACACATGCATGTTAGACTGATTGGCGTGTCTAAAGTGTCCGTAGTGTATGAATGTGAGTGTGTATGTGATTGTGCCCTGTGATGGACTGTCCAGGGTGTAACCCCGCCTTGTACCCGATGCCTCCTGGGATAGTCTCCAGGTTCCCCGTGACCCTGATAAAGGAGTAAGCGCTACAGGATGGATGGATGGTATCGATGCGTTCTGAGGCGCGTTCTGAGAGAATATTAACTTCAGACACCGAACACGTCAAACTACATTTGGGTATTTTTGGCCCAAGCTACAACTTTATAACTAAAAGTAACAGAAACATCACAGCTAAAAATGACGTTGTTAAATATTTATACAGGATGAGAGCTGCTGAGGGCCAGCCATTCATCATTTCTTATTTGCTTGTCATGTGTGTTTGATCATTATTCATCGATAAGACATGTGGAACATGTGGAACTGAACATTGTACGCATGGGTGGCGTTCACGCTGCCTCAGCTCCTTCCTCACACACACACTTACACATTGGAGGCACATAGCCAATGTTTGCAGTAGCGCATAATCTCACTTAATCTCAAAAGGATCTTATTTCTGTTTATTTTTTGACATCGTTGTGTGTAGTGCTTGGTGTGTGAGGAGACAAGCGTGGGTTTATTGTGCACTAAGCCAAGTGTTTATGCTGTCTTAATGCTTGGAATTTGTGAGTTTCACCCAGTCAGTGGAAGAATGGTGGTAGGATTGACAGGAACCATCTGAAGATAGAGCGTTACTTGATGGGATCGGCGTGAGGAGCGAAACGCGACAGGAATCTATTTCAGATTTCCATGAGAGGACCAGTGATTCTATTAATAAACTGGATGTTCATTTCCTCAAAGAGACGCTTCAGTTGTTCCAAAATAGATATTTCCATGGGAAACTTTCAAACGTAACCGTAAATATAGAACAGATTTTTAAAAAAAAACCAACCACACAAATAAACACCATGCCTGGAAGTATTAACAAAACGAACTGGTGGAGTGGAGTCCCTCCATCCATCCATCTACAACCGCTTACTCCCTACAGGGTCACGGAGAACCTGGAGCCTATCCCAGGGAGTTTGTATGTTAAATCAAACGATTTGATTTAGCTTTTAGGTTAACAAGACTCGGAAAACAGTAAAGATACAGATGTACAAACAGCAAAGCAAGCATGCTGTAATGATCCACACACACACACACACACACACACACGTGCATGCGCGCGCTGAGAAGAGAATCAGTGAGTGGAAAATCTAATCTGAGTGAACAAAAGTCAGACGTTGTGCAAGAGGTTCAAAACAGATCGAACAACATAATCCCAAAAGAATGCTGTGGTTAAAGAAGAAATCCGTCGATATAGAGAATGTCCTATGTTCAGTGGGAACCCAAAGCAAGAAGAATCTATCCGACAGACTAAAAATGAAAGTTCAAAAAACAAAACTCCACATTGTCTGAAGTTTAGACCCAGATCACAGTTTATGCAAAGTGCAAACCCCATATAATCCAGGAGCCACGTCATATATCATACACATGCCCAGGAACTAAAGCCCACATGATTTAAGATAAAGATTACGTTCCAAGACATATACAGAACAAGAGCGAAGGCCCAGACCATACAAGATCCAGGTTACAGAGTCTATATTGTCTAGACCCCACAGGGTCCATTACCCAGACCCCACAAGATTTAATGCCAAACAGTACAAGACCCAAGACCCATACCATACAAAATCCAAGTTCCAGACCCCACAAGGTCTAGTGATAAAGCCAGATTGAGGTTCTCTGTGGGAGACCTCATGTTTAAGGACATGGTCTCCCATCCTACAGACAAGAAGGAAATGTTCATTCATCCAAGATCCATACCATACAAGACCCAAGATCCATACCAAACAAAATCCAAGTTCCAGACCCCACAAGGTCCAAGACCCATACCATACAAAATCCAAGTTACAAACCCCACAAGTTCAAGATCCATACCATACAAGATCCAAGACTCATACCATAAAATATCCAAGATCCAGATCCCACGAGGTCCAAGATCCATACCATACAAAATCCAAGTTCTAGACCCCACCAGGTCCAAGATCCATACCATAAAATATCCAAGATCCAGACCCCACAAGATCCAAGACTCATACCATAAAATATCCAAGATCCAGACCCAATGAGGTCCAAGATCCATACCATACAAAATCCAATTTCTAGACCCCACCAGGTCCAAGATCCATACCATAAAATATCCAAGATCCAGACCCCACGAGGTCCAAGATCCATACCATAGAAGATCCAAGACTCATACCATAAAATATCCAAGATCCAGACCCCAGAAGATCCAAGACTCATACCATAAAATATCCAAGATCCAGACCCAATGAGGTCCAAGATCCATACCATACAAAATCCAAGTTCTAGACCCCACCAGGTCCAAGATCCATACCATAAAATATCCAAGATCCAGACCCCAAAAGATCCAAGACTCATACCATAAAATATCCAAGATCCAGACCCCACAAGATCTAAGACCCATACCTTAAAATATCCAAGATCCAAACCCCACAAGATCCAAGACTCATACCATAAAATATCCAAGTTCCAGACCCCACGAGGTCCAAGTTCCAGACCCCACAAGATCCAAGACTCATTCCATACCAAATCAAAGATAAAATTGGGATTTCTTGGTCCCAGTTTTACATGGACACATGAAATGATCTACTGATTGTACATATATATCTCAGTGTGTGTAATCTTCAAACCTGAAAACAGCACATGGTTTTGATTTGAGGATATAATATTTTATTTGGGAATTTTCAATGTTACGTAACAGATACAGACAGAAAGTGAAATGCACAAAGCTGATACAACAGCCCAAACCTTGCCAGAAGAGGACATTAGCTTTCTCTTTACAGTGACTGAGATATCGGGGTAGCTTTCCATCTCACTTAGATCAGCGTTCTTTACCTGAACTTTACACAGCTAAATAAACGTGCAAAGTCTACCACTGAGATCAATTCTCTTAACTCTCTATACGGTTCTAGATTAAACAGTAAATATCGCGCTACAACACTGCTTTCTGAAATATCACGAGTTACATCATTAAAAATAAATAGTGTTGGTCTTAGGAGAGACCAGACGCTACAGACGTTCTCACAGAACAATAAAGCTACAGTGTTAGGGATGAACGCTATAAGGCCCTAATAGTGAGAGAAAGCGTTTGTGTAGACGTTGCTGGAATGTTAGTAGAGATACGCCGGAAGTTTCTATGAAGGACTGTACTGTAGCTGCTGAGCTTAGATTGGCTTGACGGTGGTTTTTTTTTCTCCACGGCTATGAAGCAGATATACACCATCTATAATACATGCATAAGGATAATTTTCCACTTCCTCTCATTCTCCTTCTTTCACCTTGCTGTCATAAGTGCCATGGCCCTTGTATGCACTCACGTAGCCACTAGTATCAGGGGTTTCCTCTCTTCCGGCTTTGCCTTTCCCCTTTCCCGTCTCGTCGAAGCGCTCCTTATGAGAGCCGGTGAATTTACCAGTGTCTGTCAGACGGTCCACGGCTCCCGCCTTCGCCACTTTCTAGACACAGAAATCGAGAGGGAAAAAGACACCGTATTGACCATTGTGTTGGCTGATAAGAGAAAATGTGGGCACGATTGTTAAGTCCTTACCGTGATGCCCGTGTTAGCAGGCTCTTTGCCTGCGATGAGGCCGTAAAGGAGCTGCAGGCCGTCTTCCTGGCTCTTCCCTTTAAAGCGCTTTGGAGCCAACTCCGCCAGCGCCTTGTTAAACTGCTCAAACGTGATTACACGTGCTGACTTGGATCTAAAACACACACACACACACACACACACACACAGCTCAGATATTTGAATTCTATCCTAATCTTCCTCCGAATTTATTTCCCACCCGCTAAATGGGAACACTGCATGACATCTAGCAACCTGGAAGTGATTAGGAGATGTCACAGGGAACTGAACGTACTTCTGGAGAACACCACCTTCATAAATCTGCCTCCCTGACCTAAACGGTGCTTGCAGTTAGCTCTGATGTGGCTCTGATTAGCAACTATCAGAGCGATAGAGAACATGTTGCTTCCTTCAAATTTGGAAAGAAAGAAAAAGAAAGAACTTTGGAACAAAGGATAATCCCCTCGCTAAATATGGCGAAATACTGTATCAGCATGTAGCGGAAAACACACTTGACTTTGCTGAAGACGATGTCCACGTCAGTGCCGGTGACGCCCTTCCCATCGATCACCTTACAGTCCTTGCACAGCTTGGCAAAGTTCTTCCCGGTCATCTCCTTCCCCGTAGCTTTGGTGTCTCCGTGCACCGCAAATTTCTTGAACGCCGTCTCAACCTCCGCCAAAGACGCCGAGCCAGAACCTTCCGCCATGCTGATGGAAAACAGAGGCGCACGACTATGAGCAACGATGACTTCCACGGAGAACGACGCATAAAGAAACTAAAGCTAAAAGTGTTCAATAGAGAGATTGTCTACATTCTAAAATAATAATAATAATAATAATAATAATAATAATAATAATAATTAAAGTAAATCACATTACATTTATTCATTTAGCAGATGCTTTTATCCAAAGCGACTTACAAATGAGACACACTCACACACCAATGGTAGCAGAGCTGCATGCAAGGTGCTAGCTTGCCATCGGGGGCAACTTAGGGTTCAGTGTCTTGCCCAAGGACACTTCGGCATGGGATCACCCGGGCCGGGATTCGAACCACCAACCTTACGATTAGTGGATTAGTGGACAACCCGCTCTACCGACTGAGCCACAGCCGCGCATAGCAAGGAAAATAATTAGGATAGAGAATGTTAATTTATAGAATATTAATTCAACATTTCCAGCTTTTTCTACTTCACTCTGTGTTCTGAGAAGACAAAGATATGTTCTATGGTTGTCGAGGGGAAAGTTTTAACTAGCTAGCACGTAGCGATTAAATACGTGAAATATGAATAATAATATAAAGGGACAGTGACGGTAAGAATGACCCAAACATGTTGGGAATATGAACGTTTCAGTCACGTTTTGGTAAATTACTGAGAAACGACTTGGTTAAAGGAGTACCATGACACCACATCTGAATGTCTGTGACTTCTATTATATCGACAAAACACTGACGTAATGAATATATGGACTTTGTAGACGTGGAAATGACACAAACGTACTGAAAATATCAGCGTTTCTGTCGGACGTGTTGACAGATTGCTGAAAGGAGACACCGTTTGGCCGAAATTAAATCACACTTAGCGTAGACTGCGACCCGAACTTCCTGCGAGTTCTACTATATTGAGAAACGCTGAGATTTGTCTCGCGACTCACGAACTCTGAGCTGAGAGTAAATCTTGACTTCCGCAGTCGTCAGTACCAGAAGAAAACCAGTGTGTTTGTGTGAAATGTTCTGGTAAGCAAAAAAGCCAACGCACGGCCCTGTTTAAATGCAGGAAATGTTATTCCTTGCTAGCCCATAAACTTTTCCTCGTTCACTGCTAATGAAATTGACCAGCTAATCGACGCGCTCACTAATCTCACTCAACAGGCAGTCGCGCTAAAAGCGCACTAAAGGCATTTTAATTCAGCAAACGATGCGAGTGCATCAGTGAAGGAGCTTTATGAGTCTCCTGCTCACAAACACACAACCACACACACCGAACAAGGCAGGAGACACGCTAGTACAACTGCACACACACTACAAATAATTTGGAAATGCCAATCAGCCTAGAACACATGGTTTTGGACTGGAGGAGGAAACCGGAGTACCTCGGAGGAGGTGGGATGGCAAATCTCCAGCCCTTGAGGTGTGAGGCAAACGTGTGAACCGCTAAGCCATTGTGCCCCCCAGGGCGTGGTGTTGATCTCCTAATACAGCGCTTTATTCCGTAAATGAGACGAGTCCACTTACTGTTGGAAGCACGTTTATTAAAAATTGGAATGTATTTCCAGAAACGATGTCAGGTGAGTCAGATGTCAGGTGAGACAGAAGTCAGGTGAGACAGCTCTAGTGTCAAACTATAGAAGAGAACATCGGACAGAAAACATGACTATATTTCATTTTGGGCTAAATCAGTTGCACCTGTCAAGAAGCAAACAAAAAACCAAACATGGGTCTTGCATAATGGATCCACCCCTCATCCCGAGCTTACAGCATAACATTGTCTGTTTACCAGTGTGTGTGTGTGTGTGTGTGTGTGTGTGTGGTAAACAAGAAGGCCTACCTGTGAATGAGGTGAGATGCTCCTAAACCTTATACTGCGATGCTTGCACAAGGATGCTGTGTGTGTGTGTGTGTGTGTGTGTGTGTATTCCCTCCCTCCATCCCCTGATGTCCGTGTATGTATCCCGTGTGTGTGTGTGTGTTTGCTATGATGTAACCCAGAGAATGAGGAGGAGGAGAGAAGGCACAGCCCAGCACAAAGCATGACATCATGGTCACTGTCTTACTCTTTTTTTTTTTGTCTCCGTCGCTATCTTTCTCTCCCTCTGTGTCCCTCCGATTTCCTCTTCCTTCTTCTCCCTCCTTCTGCCCTCTCTCTCTCTCCATCTTCCTCTCTGCTGCCACGCCCTAGCCAGTCATTATGGGGAGAGAGAGGGGGGGAGTGTGTGTGTGTGTGAGAGAGAGAGATAAAGAGAGAGGGGGAAAGAGAGAGAGAGAGAGAGAGAGAGAGAGAGAGAGAGAGGGAGTGAGATAGAGAGAGAGAGACAGAGAGTGAGATAGAGAGAGAGGGAGAGAGAGAGAGAGAAAGAGAGTGAGATAGAGAGAGAGAGAGAGAGAGAGAGAGACAGAGTGAGATAGAGAGAGAGAGAGACAGAGAGTGAGATAGAGAGAGAGATAGAGAGAGAGAGAGAGAGAGAGAGAGAGAGAGAGAGAGAGAGAGAGAGAGAGGAGAGAGAGAGAGAGAGAGAGTGAGAGAGAGAGAGAGAGACAGAGAGTGAGATAGAGAGAGAGAGACAGAGAGTGAGATAGAGAGAAGAGAGAGAGAGAGAGAGAGAGACAGAGAGGAGATAGAGAGAGAGAGAGAGAGAGAGAGAGAGAATTAAGAGTAGATAAAAGAATGAAGATTAGCTTGTAAACACTATTTTTATTGTGTGCTGCTTTTTATTTCACACTGTCTCCATTCTATCTCTTTTTTGTTTGTTTTGTTTTTGTATTTCTTTTTAAATGCTCAGTGGTGACCGAAGACAATTTGCTTCATGAAGTCAACAAATTCACAATCCTTGGAAGTGTGACTCCATTTTGAAATAGAAAAGGGAGGGGGGAAGGGCAGAGCTGTGGGCCGTGGTGACTTCATTTTAATAGAACTAAAAGCAAGAGGAGTTTTTAATCTGCTGAATATTACATAACCCAACGTGTTGTTTCCTTAATGGTTCAATGAGTCAGATCATTTGACTCGACTCATCGAGAAGAGTCGACTCTTTCGGCTCCTGAAATATTATGTGAAATCTTACTCTCCCTTCTAATTCAACCAAGGCTTCTGTATTTCCATTTATCCTGATAATTGGCACTTCCCTCTTTCACTGAGAGAAACCGAGCGTCAAACACATGTCTCAGGGTTCATGCAGCTCAGATGCTGGAAAGTGGCTTCCACAGAAACATTTTTTTGTGGTTACTGAAGATGAATGAATGGATGCACGAGTCTATTGAAAGTGCTCGTGCTCATCTGCCAAAGACTCGTCCCACTGTTTGTATGATTTGGCGTTTGTGCGCAGTCGTCATGTTTTGGGACCACGATCCCGAATCCTGAGGCTCAGTAGTTCATGTTCATGCGGTTGGACGGAAAGAACAGCAATATCCATGAAAACCAGCGGAACACAGCGAGGTTCTACGTACCTAGCAGAACCGTACGCCACAAATTCCCCCAGCTCACACATGCATTCCGCTTCTTCTCACTGTTTTCTTGTACAACCATCTCGAGACTGACTCACTCTGTCGACGTCGCCTCGGAAAATGAATAACAGATTGGGGATCGTTTTTACTCAACATCATATGGTAACAATGATTTGCCCGAGTAAGTTTACAGGAGCCAGAGAAGAAGCTCAAGCTCAAATCAGGGAGGGAAATGAAGTGGAAAAAGTGCTCTATCCTGCTCGGGGTCATGGTGGATGTGGAGCAAATACCAGAAACACTAGGTGTGAGGCGGAAATACAAGCAGGATGGGATGCCAGGTCATCGCAGGGCACTACGCACACACAGATACACACTCGTTCACACCTAGCGACAATTTAGTGTTGCTAATCCACCTATCGGCATCTTGGGAGGTTGGAAAAACCTGGAGAACCTGGAGGAAACCCAAGTTTCCTAGGTTTCAGGAACCTGGATGAGATGCCAGTGGATCCCAGATGGGATGCCAGAACCTGGATGGGATGCCAGGTCGTCGCAGGGCACTACGCACACACAGATACACACTCGTTCACACCTAGCGACAATTTAGTGTTGCTAATCCACCTATCGGCATCTTGGGAGGTTGGAAAAACCTGGAGAACCTGGAGGAAACCCAAGTTTCCTAGGTTTCAGGAACCTGGATGAGATGCCAGTGGATCCCAGATGGGATGCCAGAACCTGGATGGGATGCCAGGTCGTCGCAGGGCACTACGCACACACAGATACACACTCGTTCACACCTAGCGACAATTTAGTGTTGCTAATCCACCTATCGGCATCTTGGGAGGTTGGAGGAACCTGGAGAACCTGGAGGAAACCCAAGTTTCCTAGGTTTCAGGAACCTGGATGTGATGCTAGAACCCCCATGAGATGCCAGTCATATGGGTTTTTGAAGGTGTTCATTTGAAAATCTGACTGGAACATTTGATCTAAATGTGTAGTTTTATCGAGATAAAGCGGCAGAGCTGAAACAAGAAGATCTCAAGTTAAAACTGTCAAATCTCTGAATGTAAAGACTGTACGTATAAATTATGAGCCTAAGATGTAATTAACAATTCTCCAATATAACAATACTTGTTATACATGAGTTATATCCATGAGTTGATGGAGATGTTGGAGATCCTGGTCCTTTCTGCTCTCCGGACCTGCATGATCGGTCTCGGA